>CM021102.1:133844419-134107150 GCA_007115665.2 Sequoiadendron giganteum | reverse complement strand
CATGAAGTTTTGACCAAGTTAAGGTGGTTAGACATACAAGTTTTTATATTTTTTTAAATTTGAAATAAAAAAATCATAATTAATTATTTACTTAGAAAAAAATTACAACAAAATATGCATCACATTGGGACATGAGTCCCCTACTTATATCTAAACTATTATAAAAAAATATTATCATTTTATGGTGGTTACCGTGGTCAAACAGACACCTACTTCTTATTTTTTCCCTAAAATTTAAGTACTACTACATTGAAATTTCAAATTTTCACCAAATAGATTTATTTTTTTTCAAATAAACCTAGTAGTTTAGAAACTACATTCAATTTGCTATGGATTCTATTCTTACATATTTTTGAAATAATATAGATAACTTATTCAAATTTTTACATCAAGTTTCCTAACTCTGAATTTTTGAATTTTATTGCCACTTAAGGGCTTGTTTTTTCCATGATGATCCTGCACATACCCAAAAAAAATTATTTAATTAATCCTTTCCTCTCAATTATGATTTAAATCAACTCATAAATTTGAGTCAAAATTGTCAAATCATCTAATCTCTCATTAAATTGATCAAATCTTGATTAATTTAATCTCAATCACTAAAATCCTCTAGAGAACACAACTTGCACAATAAATCAATTACTTTGATTTATTTAATTGCCTATTTTCTCTTAACATGGAATAAAGGAGGAATATTCCTTCAAATTTGAATTCAAAATCTAAGTGGATTTGTACATCCAACAAGGCATTCACTCCTCTTACATGTCCTTGTGCATTGAGCCAAGTGGCATTTATTTCATTCCTCTTTCCCTCTCACATGTCATTTCCTCTATTTCAAATTCAAACTAATTGCATTTATTGGCACTTTGACCAAAATGTGCACAACCATCAACCATTCACATCTTGACAAGTGGCACTTGGCCATTGGATGTTGAATGATACCACATTGCTTAATTTCAATCTCTTTTCCAATTTGGAAATCTATAAATGAGAGACTCTTCCTCTCATTCCATCATTGACAATTTGAGCAAAGTTACTCTTTTCACATTGAGAGCTAATTTTGGCTACTTCATAGCAATTATCTATCATTTTCATGATTTCATAGCAAGGTTATGTCAAAATCTCATCAAGGAGATTCAATCATCCACAAATCATCAACATTGCAACAAAGGAGTTGGGAAAGGGCCAATTTCGACACACCAATTGGCACCAACTCCCCCATGGGATCAAGAGTTTGCATGCTTAATTAGGATTTCCCTTATCTTTACATGTTTTATTTTTTCATTTTCCTATTTTGAGCATTGTAAATGGATTTCATGGGTAATATTTGTTTTATCTTTCATATGAACCTAACTATGTGTTTGTTTGTTGTGTTTGTGCAGGAATAGGACTGGGGTTCACATTTTGGCACTAGAAGGAGGGCGAAGTTGGAGAAATTCATCATGTTTTTCCAAAAATTTGTGGTTTTTTAATAATTTTTGGTGCTTACAAAAAATTGTTCCACTTACAGTCATGTGGTGCCATATTGCACTGCTATTAGATAGGCGGCACTGAATCGCATCGCTCTAACCTCAAACTCTGCCGCACTTGCTTTCTCGCCTAGGAATTTCAAATTTTCTAACTTCGTCATAGATCTCTTAAAACCAAACTGCACCACATGCTCAAACTATGCCACATTTGCGCTCTTTGTCTTCTACAAAATGCCGCACTCAGTCTAGGTGTGGTGCTATATTGCACCACGGGATTTCCAAACTGAGCCACATTTGCTGACTACGCCACTGGGTGACAGTGAAAAATTTAAATTTAAATTTTTTTCAGCATGTGCTTTTTTATTACTAGCTTTTTGAACTTCTAACTTATTTGTTGTCCCTGCATCTTCTGGTTTTAATCATTTTGCAGGTTAAGGAAAGGGAGGAAGCAAAATGGAAGGCTCCATTATAACATCCTTCTCATCCTATACAAAGTTATTTTGAACACTATAGTGTTTTTTAACACTTTTTAGAAGATTTTCAATCTCCTTTTAAGAAATTTGTTATTTTTCATGCTTTAGGGAACAATAAATTTTCTTTTGGTCTCTAAAAAGAAAAACACAAATTTCATTTCAAAGTTTGCAAACAAAAGGCTTAAAAAGAACCTTAGAGACAATTTACTAGATTTGGTTTAAGGTTAACATTTGAACAAGGAAAATTCACATTTGATTTAGTGCTTTAAAAATAATTCACTTTTGTTTTGTGGGCTTAAAATGAACAAGTGTTGTTATGTTTTATAATTGTTTACTCAAAATAATATCATCAATAGGGCATATGTGCTTCTCTCATGCCTCATGGCGATCTTGAGAATCAAAAGCTCTATTGGTGATCTTAAGTTGAGTAAAACAATTACCACCACATTTCATTTTGGGTTTAAAATTGAACAAAACATCTTGCGAGTGTGAGTAAACTTATTGTGTCTGTTCTCCCTTTGTTTCTAAATGAAGGTTGATCGAACTACGAATACGTTTGCTTGCTTTTATTTATCTTAATGAATATGCCTTGTGGGAAAAATTACTCACCCAAGGGAATGACCCAGCCGGTAACACACTAAGGACAAGTGTATTTCTAGCCGAGATATAAAAGTGGGTACTGGAATAAAAGCCATTATCACGCAGTTGGCTCCGACAAGAAGGGAAGCAATGGTCTTTCACCACATGGGTCAACTCCTACGAATGGAAAGTTTGCATTAAAACCCCATTTTTAGCAAAGGCCAAAATCCTATCTATTTGTTGGTGCAAAAGGTCATGTCCTTTGAAGCCACCCCACGTATACATGTGATTCTGTTGTAGAGATGAAAAGTATGCCATGGGATATTCATCGGTACTGATGCTTGGATGACCCGAGAAGTGAGTGCACTGTAAGGGGGATCCTGTTTGATCAAGCATCTAATCATCCACACTGAATATGCATAGCTAGATTTATCCAAGTGGGAACCCAAGAAATATTGTCTTTTCAGCCTAGGGTTGTGCATGTCATTGGAATCAAAACACTTTGCTTAGGTCTCAAAACAATTAAAAACAAACATTCACAAAATGTTCAGTTTCAAACCCTTTAGGAGGGGAAAATACCTTTGACCAAATCCAAGTGTTGTTGCTTTCCCTAGGAATTTTATCCTTAGAGGTCTCTAAGCATTTGGATTTACATCATAATTTTCTGATACTAAAGTCAACCTAGGAAACTATGCTCTTGAAACCTTGATTTTCACATAATGGACAATGTGGAATGAAAAGAAATTGAGACATAGACATTCAGTTTGAAAAGCATAATCAAGAAAGTGTTCATGGTAAAAAGAACCAAACCTAAGCAAGATACCAGACAATTGAACCACACATTTGCTTGGTCCCTTTTGAGTCACTTGGTTTTCATGCAAACATTGGTCTTTTGGTTTGAAATACTTTTAGGGAAAAACATGTTCTTCATTACCTTGGTCTTGTAAGCAGGTCCTCACAGGGTCATTTAGGATAAAAAATATCAAACACTTCATCCATCCAAACATTTATCAAAATCCCATTTCACCAACAACTTTTGGAACCTTGGAAAACATCACTTATGCTAGACTTATAAGAAAAATCAACATCACCTTGTTTGAATTAACACACTTAGTCAAATTATCAATCCTCTTGAGCGAATTTACCTCTATAATAACACAACTTCCTAAGGTTTACGAGTTCAAAATCACTTTATTTGGCTTAACACACCTAGCCAAATTATCCTCTTGTGTATGAGTTTACTCTAGGATTACACAACTTCCTAGAATTTAAAAGTACATTATCCAACATCACCTTGTTTGGCTTAACACACCTAGCCAAATTATCCTCTTGTGTATGAGTTTACTCTAGGATAACACAAATTTCTAGAATTTACAAGCTCATTATCCAAAATCACCTTGTTTGACTTAACACACTTAGTCAAACTATCCTCAAAATCAAAATCAAAACAAGTCCTAAAGTCTAGCATTGATCCAAAGTTCCTAAAAGTTTAAACACCCATATCATTCACCCCTTTCATCCTTCATATCATCATTGGTCCTAAACCCCTCAGAGGTCAACAAATTCAAAACACAAGAGGATCATGGAATATAAACTTGATTCATACATCATGAGTAATCCAAGTCAACCAAACTATCAGGGCCTTATGATGTCAATTGATTTTCAAAACTTACATTTGTACAAACTATACATGGGATAAATATCTCCTCCAAAACTCAATGGTACAACAAAAGTGAGCATGCCCAATCTAAATTTTGGAACACCTTTGGACCTTTGGTAGATTTAAATCAAAGTCAAAACTTACAAATCTATCAAGCAAACAATCAAGGCATGAGCTTGCCCCCTTTACCAACCATCAATCAATCAAATCTAACAAACACTCCCTTCATAATTAAAAGAATCATACCAAATCCTCTCATCTTGCCATCTATATTGCAACAACAAATGAAAACCATCCAAGCAATCCCAATGGTCAACAAAACTACCATCCCTCAAGTGTCTCAAGGACCAAGCATCTCAATCACACCATTCACCACTCAAACCCTGGCGATCAATGTGATTGTTCCACTCATCACAATGGTCAACACCATTCCCAATCCACCGCCACCACCACCAAAACACAACATGGAAAATTCATTCTCCATCGTCTTGCAAGCTGCTCGACAAGCTGCCTGCCAAAAGGTGCTCCAAAACCAACAAGCTGCAGAACTAGCTGCTTAGCAAGTGCAAGTTCAATTAGCTTCCCAATAAGTTACACAAGCCACACAGGTTGCACAAGAGGCACAAGTAGCCCAATGATCACAGGATCAAGTTCAAGCCCAACACTAGGCTCGGCAGGTGCAAGCACAAAACCGGGCACGATTGTAAGCAATCCATCAAAAATTGTATCAACAAGTAGCTCAATAGAAAGCCCAACAACAAGCATTTTTTGTACAACAACAGTGCGACCAAAAACAAGCATTGTTGGATCAACAACAAAAATAGGCATTACTTGCTCAACAAAGCTTGCAAAAGATTCCCACCAAAATTGTTGAAAATAATGATCAAGATCTATCCGTTGATGAGCACCTTAAAGATGTTTCCACCTCATCCAATGATCAAATCAACATACATCAAGAGCCATTTTTTAGTCATGATCAAGACCCCTCCTACAAAGATCTATTTCAAGGAGTGTTGATGTTATTTCATCCTATTGACATAATCCAAGATTCATCCACCAATGATCATGTTGACAATGTCTCTACATCACCTAATGAGTTAGAGGATATATCTCAAGAATTTATTCCAAAGCATGATCAACATCTATCACCAAGGTATAGCAATGGTCCTTCCCAAGACACATTGACATCCTTTGACCTCATGGTTATGGATAGTGAAGGAATCCTCAACTCAACATTTGATCCAAATCCACTCAAAGATCAAAAGAATATTGAGCCACTTCTCGTGCCTAATGACAATGTCCAAGAACCCTTTGTAAGAAATCCATCCTTTGAAATAGACCCATGTCAAGAACTTGATCCAAAGCATGTCGAAAGTGATTATGAAATCACTTAAGATCAATAATTTGTATCTCCAAGCTGCTACAATGATATAATGGACACTCTCCTATCTATACGAGATGATCACATCCACATAGCACATACTCCCCCATCTACCTATGAGATGATTCCTGTGGATAGACATGTAGATGATCTTCGTTCAAAAAAAGAGTCTCATACTCTTAATATCATTACCAAAGAACAAGAGTCTCCTACTCTTAACATTTGCACACATAATCAAGATATAGAAAAATCTAGAGACATCAGAAATGAATCACGAAGAAGGCTTCTATAGAAGTGATGAATTAGAAACATCTTGTGAGGACATATCAGAAATAGATCATGAAGAAGGCTCCTTCAAAAGTAATGAAACATCTTGTGAAATGAATCATGAGGAATAATTTTATCTGGACAGTGAATCATCAACACCTCTTGAAGAAGCATTAAAATATGATAGTTCACAAGATCAAGCCAAAGAGATCAATTAGGAATTCATCCCACATGTGGAGGATCCTATAACTTATGAACTTAGATCACTTACCTTTCTTAGAGCAAGCTATCTCATCAATAAAGAAGTTGCCACTTTTGAAGATCCACTGCAAAGCAGAGAATGATTAACATCTTTCTTCCAAGATAAATCATATCCTATTGCAAACAAAATGTTTCTACAAATGAATTATCAAGGCAGAGGATTAGGCCTACATGAATAGGGTATCCTAGAACCAATGCAGATTATTGGCAACCCTAAGCATCAAGGTCTTGGTTATTCAGTAATTAAGGGATCTAAGTATATCAGTGATACTTTCACAAAACTAGGGGCAACTTCATCTCAAGAAAATGTCAACATAGGGAGCACGAAGAATCCTTATGATGAAACCAATGCCAATGCTACAACCCGGAACATCACAAATATTCATCCACCCATCACCCCATCCATGAATTTGGACCAACATCAAAAGGGATGTTTGAATCAAATCATGAAGAACATTATCAAATCAAAAGAAGCTAAGAAGCACGAAGGACAAATCAAATACACTTGGATACTCCATTAGTCAAAGAAACTATGGGGGAAAATAAAAATGGGGCAAGTATCTATCAAATATGTCCACAAAGGAAAAATAAATCTTCTCGAGTAACATACAAAGTGTATCAATCAGTTGGTCCTAATTCTGTGCACACTTATGTATCCACCCATCATTGCTCATCTTCCCAAGTTTGAAGAGTCAAAGGTTCCAAACGGTAAACCAATCCATATTTTATTCCTAAACACACAACTCCATCCATGCCTCCATGCATAATATCCAATTTGCACATTGACCATGTATTGGTAGCAACCCTTCATTATAAGGATTCAAAAGGCACTCTATCGCGATGTGCACACAAAGACAGAGTTATCTTCGGTATCTACAAAGAAGATCAAGGATCTCAAAAGTTGCATTCAAGTGCACGTATCTTGGATAGGAATTTTATTCAAGTAGGATATCGATGGAACATTATAATAGAAGCATCTACATCAACACCACCAGGTGGTTCAATATGAGCTTACAAATATTTTGCAAAAAATCCAAAAAAATCAAAAATATAAAAAATCCAAAAAAAATAGAAAAAAGGATTAAAAATAGTAAAGAGAAAAATCGTCCTCTAGTGAAAACCACTTTGGTGGAACTTTGGATAGGTACCATGATGAAAACCTAGAAAATAGGCATCATGTGTATAAGTGAGCATCCATGTTTGCCAGTTCAGTTGGAAGCATCTCATCCCATCCATAATAAATCCAACATTCCCTCCATCTTATCTATAATAAATCCATTTATCCATGAACCATTTATCCAATCCATCTTCATTTATCTACATCCATAGTCCAAATTATCTTGATCTTGACCAATTTTGGTGCACACTTTACACTTACTTATGGTAAACATCTTGATGTGGGTCATTTTCATTGATCCTATCTTACCCAATGTTGTCTGAGCCTTGAGGAATTATTGTATGAGCATCCTCTGTTAGAACACCTTATCTTGTCACAAGATAATCCTTGGCATCCTTTGCATGCTTACCATATCTATCCATCCATCTATCCAAGAATCCACCTATGGCCATTCAAACATTGCTAGATACCGGGGGTAGATATTTTCATCTTGCTTCAAGAATAAATCTTGATATATCCTCCAGCTTATGTGGTGATCCAAAAATTTGGCAAATGTGAAATCAAATTAGTTAAATAATTTGTGAGACATAATGCCAAATCACTAACCCATGGCATATTTTGACGAGAGGATGTTCCTTATCAAGCTTTATGTTTCATCAAACATCAATCCAAACAATCAATATCAGTTGCATCTAATGTGTACTTCAACGTCACATCAAATCATCAAAATTTTTTTGTTCCAAATCAAGCTTCAAATCTTGATCAATCAAAATCCAATCGATCCATCATCATCTCAGGATATCCTTCACAATCCTTGTGTTTCTTAACACTATCCTTTCATTCTTGTGTATCCTCAACAATGTTATAATCATGAATTCATCATCATCGTGTTGTTGAACTCTATCCTTGCATTGTTGTGTATCCTCAACAATGTTATCATCATCATCATCAATCCATCAGTCTAATCAATCAAACCTAGCTTGGTTTTCAACAAAATCCCAAAATAGAGTATTGATATCATTGCATATCCATATCCAAATCATATCAAAATTCAAAACATTCGAAAATAAAAAAATAGAGTCGTCTTTCCAAACTACGTCATCTCTGAGATTGAACGTAGACAAGGTTGATCTTTGATCATCCCCCAAGACACCCTAGGTCAATCCTTTAGGCGTTCATTGCAATCTGGCAATCCATTTTCCCATCTTTCTCATGATTGAGTGAAGTTTGTCATCGATGGAACAATGTTGTCTCTGATCTTGAATGTAGGCAAGGCTAATCCTTGATTGGCCCCCGAGACACAAAATCCAAAAACATTCACAAATCTTAAAAATACCAAAAAACTTGAAAAATCTGAAAAATCAAAACAACCTCAAAATATTTTCAAAATACCAAAAACATCCAAATATCTGAAAAACCCAAAATGGTGCATCCATCTCATCTCTCTTTCACTCGTGATTGTCTCATTCCTAATAAATCAATCATCATATTCATCCTTTGGTGAGTCAGTTGGAAGCAAGTCTAGCAGGTTCAAAAGTGAACACCAAATCGTCAAAGTCTCAAATCGCAGTCAGTAAGCAAGCAAGTTGATCAACTCAGAGTATCAATAGCTTATCACCCAATCAATCTCACCAAAACCCTGATCACAACATGTCCTAGGATGTATCTTTCCCACGATGGACATAAGCATTAGGTATCTCACAGTAGTTTAGCCTTGGCCAGCAGTATGAAGAACATTAGCTTGTTTGTTTACTTTATCTTGGTCTTTGTTACTTATCTTATTTTGTGCTCATTCTAAGGACCTCTCGATGATGCCTAAGAAATAGGTTTAGAGAGAAAGGAATGGAGCAATGATCATTATCTTTTTTATCTATTGTGCTTGTTGGATATTCTTGTAAAATAACTTGGTGAATACTTGCTTTGTTAGGTGCATCCTAGCAAGGTTTATGTATGAAAAGTGTGAACAAGAATACTCCTATCTAATTTTTGAGTCAAAGTCCATCACACTAGGTACAACACCATCTTGGTCCTTTATACCATGATGCATCGTACCTATGTGTGTTTTCAAACATAAAGTAATTGGCCCTTTGAAAATCCCAACTCCTGGTAAGCAAATCATCATCATCATCATAATATAGGCTTGTTGGATCCTCCTTCCATCCATCTTATTCTTCTTATTCTTCTATCTTTACTAACATTTCTATCTAAAGTAGGTGTAAGATCTCAAAATATACACAAGGCTACCCATGGATGATGACTGTCTATACATCATCAGATTGTCTACATCAAAGAATTATCTTTCATCCTCTGATCAATAGAACCACTCCTCTCACATTTTATTGTGTTCTCGATCAGAAAATCAAACATTTTCGCTCGATCTCTCGAGGGGGCAATATATCAGCATAATCCTTCCACTAGGGCAATAGTGGGGCATTCGAAAAATGATAAAAAATTTGAACTTTGATCACAACAGTTTTTCTTTGAATCAATGCAACAAGTACATTGCTTCAAAGAGGGGAAAAATATAGACATGGAAAATATACAATTTGATCCAACGCATGTGATCTTGACTACTAATGTTATTTCTTCCTGAATCACACTCTCAACTTATCATCACCTTCCATCTCTTAATTATATAAATCATTATTTATTTAATTAGGTCTTTCTCCTCTGTTGATTAAATTAATCAAGTTAATCAATTAACCCTAAATCCCTTTGTGATTAAATAATTCATCTTATTTGATTAAACCCCTAAAGTCTTCTCATTAAATTGAATAAATTAAACCTTATTTGATTTAACCTAACATTATCCCCTTTAGTTAAATAAATTAAAAAAATATATTTAATTAATCATTTCCTCTCAATTTTGATTTAAATCAACTCATAAATTTGAGTCAAAATAGTCAAATCATCTAATCTCTCATTAAATTGATCAAATCTTGATAAATTTAATCTCAATCACTAAAATCTTAATTTAATTCAATCATCCACAAATAATTAACATTGCAACAAAGGAGTTAGGAAAGGGGCAATTTCGACACACCAATTGGCACCAACTCCCCCATGGGATCAAGATTTTGCATTCTTAATTAGGATTTCACTTATCTTTACATATTTTAGTTCTTCATTTTCCTATTTTGAGCATTGTAAATGGATTTCATGGGGAATCTTTGTTTTATCTTGCATATGAACCTAACTATGTGTTTGTTTGTTTTGTTTGTGCAGGAATAGGACTCGAGTTCACATGTAGTATCCTTTTTTTTTCATATTTTGTGATGGTTTTTCGTTGGGGTTATGATGTTGAGACCTCCAATCATCACTCTTCCACCACTTTGATGTATTTCATCTCCTTTTTTGAGAGGGATTTTCTTCCCACTAGGTTTTCCCCTTTTCTCTTGTGTTGGGATATTAGTTGCATTTTATATCATTCATAAATGGGTACCTAATATGGCCATCATGCTGGCGGGACCCATCATCCATTACATAATCATTGCACAATAATTTCCTCCCTAAGTTGTACTTATGGGGGGTGTTGGTGTAATTAATTATTTAATCACACTAGCATAAGTTTACTTAGGCATGATATTTAATTAATCCCTAGGTTGCATTATTAGAAAATCATTAATAATGGGGTCATTACCCTTTCCATGTATTTAGGAGATAAGATTCCTTCTAGAATATCATCTAGAACTTATCTCTATCACTTCATCATTCCATGGGTATGTTGTTAGGGCTTACATGTTGTCACATGTTGTTTGATCAAGACACTTGGAAACATCATATTGCATTCTAGATTTCTCTCTTTCCTATTTAATCAGGGCATATGTACACATGTAACATATCTCATAATAGAATCTCTATTTGAATGCCCTTGTTGCAACACTTTATACGTGGGTGACTATTATCTTGGAGGTCCTCTTGAAGACTACAACTTCATTAGGGACACTGTGAATCCATCAATTCAAAATTAATAAGTATACACATGAATAAGTGAATCATACATGTGAATAAGTAAAGCACAAGTACTCAAATACATGTAAGTCTTGAAGTATACACATGAATACATAGTATATGTATTAATATAAAGTATATGCATGAATACAAGGTATACACATGAAAACACGTAAGTCGCAAAGTATACATTGGAATACAAATAAGTCATAAAGTATACACGTAAGTTGTAAAGTATACACTTGAATACACATAACTCATATCTATTGAAGTGTGGATTTATTATGCAAATATGGACACCATCAATAAAAAAGATTTTTATTAACCAAATAGCCATGTAGGCATACATCAATATATCGATATAAGTATAAAATATATACAAAATAGTCATATAGGCTTACAAGAATTCCATATAGACATACAATGTCAAATATATGTAATTCAAAATATGTCCAAAAATGCCATATAGGCATACAACAAAGGACCCTAAAATCAAAATTCATTTCCCTCTAGGATATCAAAACAAACTCTTGCCCTTTGCTAGTATGTTGGATTTCAATAAGTCTGTCACTTGTTTAATCTAAGGTTGAGGGGTTCTCTTGGTGCTCCTCCTAAGGTTTAGTTCCTCATCAAGCCTTATCTATTACAATAACAAGTAAATACATTAATATATAGAAATTACATTATAAAAAATGATATATTTAACAAAATAATCACTTTCCACCACTAGATGATCACTCTCTTCAAGGAAAATATTTGGATGCCCATGCTATGGCATGGTGAAGTCCTATAGAAACCATCCAAAGATAAATTAAGCTATGAATCAATAATTGTTTGATTTTTCACTAACTAACAACTATAACAACTAATGTAATTTGAAATTTAGTAATTTTCCGCATACCCTCATAAGAGGTGCTATCAAGGAGTCTATAGGAAAAGAAACACCAAGCTCCATTTCCCTATGAAAATTTGGAGGTGTTTCTGCTAGCAACATCTAGAAATAAAACAACAAATTATTCAATCACAAAAACTACAGTTTTGATGTAGGTCATGGCTTATAATGTATGAGACTTAACCCATTCGCCCATAGGAAAATGAGTCCTATATCATCTTCAGAAAATTAACTTTTGGTGAAAGGTACACTCAGATCCACCCTTCTCTGATGTGCAATATGATTGTAAGTTCTATTAGTATTGAGCTTAATCTTGTAGTTCCAAGTGTTAAATTGAATTTTGGTGTTAGTTTACTATTTTTAGTTTTTCTCCCCAAAGTGTTGTTTGACCTTGACCCCCATCCTTTAAGCATAATGAAATCTGAAGATTCCCACTTTGATTTGATTCAACTAAGGGTTGATAATCATTTCATTGTGTGGATCTCATTTCCTAATGAAATAAAGGAAATTAGGTCTATTTTTTGTAATTTTGGTGAGCCCCACCTTTTCATCTAAACCCCTTTCAACCTATTTTTCATTGTTTCACACCAAAAAAGACATGGAACTAAAACAAGAACATACAACAACCATTATCATAAATCCTTCCATTGCGATTAATTTGGATGATGAAGATGAAATTGATAAAATTGATGAATAAGTCCATAATGAACTTAATGTGTTTTTTTTCAAAGAAAATGAACTTAGATTGGGGAAACTGAGATGATTCGCTTGATGAGAAGTGACCCACCACATGTTGAACCTAAAGATTCTCCTAGTACGACACTTGTTGTAGTCCCTTTAGCTAGTTTTTCCTTCCCTATATGATGAGTGAAATTGGGATGTGAATGACTTTCTTTAGGTCAGCTTGTATGTGTGATGTTCCTTTATGTTTTTTTCATGTGTTTTTTGTGTTTGATTGCATGTTATGTGATCTCTCATTTTGTGCTACTCGGTGTGCCTTTGTGTTTGAGAGTTAAATTTGGATGACTTTTGTTGCTCTGTTGGTGCAAGGATACAAAGGAAATGAACTTGTCATGACATTCTTTTATTTATATCTTGATTCTTCTCTATATTATAAACTTTTTCTTTTACTTTTGTCTTGTTTTTTACTTTTTGGGATGATGCGGGGCATTAAAACACTTGGGTCTCTTCCATGTTGATCGAATTTTTTTTTCCTTCTCTCTTCATGTGTCATTCTTCCATTGTGTTCGTTGTTCCATAAGTATTTGGGGAATTATATTAGCTCTAAGCTCTATTATATCACTATAGAAAAGATGTATACTGACCCTAGATCTATGGATCCCTTATGTGTTCATATTCTATGTTGTTTGTTGCATTAAATTTGGGGGCAACCTCTTATCCTGATGTAGGTTCATTCATAAACATATCTAGCATAGGGATTTCTAGATAGGCTCTTGTGACCTTTTATCACATGAAATTATCATTTTTCTACCTTAAATTAATTGGTCATAGCATGGTTTTTAGCAATTTATTTAAGGTGGGGGCATACATTGGCATTATTTTGCTTCACTTTATTCATAGTTTGGGAAATATCAAACTTCACTAGCTCGTGTGCCTTTTGATTTGTGATTCACCTATAAAATATCAGATTTTTATATTATGTGAGTCATGAATTCCTTTGGTTTGGATCCTAGCATAATATAGTTTGCTATCCCATGATTATCCATACCCTCCTTTTGCATTTCATGTTGACATTGTATGTTTGTGTATATTATCTTGCTATATTTCATACATGTGTGCATTCCTTTGTGCTTATGTTGGTGTTAATCTTGTAGTTCCAAGTGTTAAATTGAATTTTGGTGTTAGTTTACTATTTTTAGTTTTTCTCCCCAAAGTGTTGTTTGACCTTGACCCCCATCCTTTAAGCATAATGAAATCTGAAGATTCCCACTTTGATTTGATTCAACTAAGGGTTGATAATCATTTCATTGTGTGGATCTCATTTCCTAATGAAATAAAGGAAATTAGGTCTATTTGTTGTAATTTTGGTGAGCCCCACCTTTTCATCTAAACCCCTTTCAACCTATTTTTCATTGTTTCACACCAAAAAAGACATGGAACTAAAACAAGAACATACAACAACCATTATCATAAATCCTTCCATTGTGATTAATTTGGATGATGAAGATGAAATTGATAAAATTGATGAATAAGTCCATAATGAACTTAATGTGTTTTTTTTCAAAGAAAATGAACTTATATTGGGGAAACTGAGATGATTCGTTTGATGAGAAGTGACCCACCACATGTTGAACCTAAAGATTCTCCTAGTACGACACTTGTTGTAGTCCCTTTAGCTAGTTTTTCCTTCCCTATATGATGAGTGAAATTGGGATGTGAATGACTTGCTTTAGGTCAGCTTGTATGTGTGATGTTCCTTTATGTTTTTTTCATGTGTTCTTTGTGTTTGATTGCATGTTATGTGATCTCTCATTTTGTGCTACTTGGTGTGCCTTTGTGTTTGAGAGTTAAATTTGGATGACTTTTGTTGCTCTGTTGGTGCAAGGATACAAAGGAAATGAACCTATCATGACATTCTTTTATTTATATCTTGATTCTTCTCTATATTATAAACTTTTTCTTTTACTTTTGTCTTGTTCTTTACTTTTGGGATGATGCAGGGCATTAAAACACTTGGGTCTCTTCCATGTTGATCGAATTTGTTTTTCCTTCTCTCTTCATGTGTCATTCTTCCATTGTGTTCGTTGTTCCATAAGTATTTGGGGAATTATATTAGCTCTAAGCTCTATTATATCACTATAGAAAAGATGTATACTGACCCTAGATCTATGGATCCCTTATGTGTTCATATTCTATGTTGTTTGTTGCATTAAATTTGGGGGCAACCTCTTACCCTGATGTAGCTTCATTCATAAACATATCTAGCATAGGGATTTCCAGATAGGCTCTTGTGACCTTTTATCACATGAAATTATCATTTTTCTACCTTAAATTAATTGGTCATAGCATGGTTTTTAGCAATTTATTTAAGGTGGGGGCATACATTGGCATTATTTTGCTTCACTTTATTCATAGTTTGGGAAATATCAAACTTCACTAGCTCGTGTGCCTTTTGATTTGTGATTCACCTATAAAATATCAGATTTTTATATTATGTGAGTCATGAATTCCTTTGGTTTGGATCCTAGCATAATATAGTTTGCTATCCCATGATTATCCATACCCTCATTTTGCATTTCATGTTGACATTGTATGTTTGTGTATATTATCTTGCTATATTTCATACATATGTGCATTCCTTTGTACTTATGTTGGTTTTCCATGGGATCTTGGATCATGGGGGCTTGATCACCCCCTAGATCCTTAGTCATCCTATCTCTTCAACATTTGGACAATCAGACTCCTCTTGACATATAATTTCTACTTTAGTGTGATTCTAAGCATAAGTTCATACTCTCACTAAAGTGGGGGATAAAATTAGTATTGAGAAGTGTCACCCTTGAAAATTTCACAAGTTTTTCTCCCCCTAAATTATTGAGCCTAATTGAGTCCTTAATTTCCTAAATTACGCATCTTATAGTCCATTTGTACCACTTTATGGGAAATTTCAAGCATTGAACAAATGCATCCAGTAATTATTTTCCCCCTAAAACTTAATGTCCTAGAAAATAGGGTTAGGACCCATTCACCCTACCGAATATGGGTCCCCCTATTTTACTAAGGACCAATTTTGGATATGTCGGTGTCAACATTTTAACATTCAAAATTTAAATTGTAAATGTCAACTATTGGGATTTAATTTACAAGCAATTGAATAAATTCCTATAAATACCTAGTTATTGCATCATTTGAAATCTAACAAGCACTAAGGGGAATTTATGAGCAATTACTATTATCAATAGAATTATTGAGAAAGTCAAGAGCAACATCTTCAAAGAACTATTACAACAATTCAAGATCTAGCATAATGTAAAATCTTATGTGAGTTTATGTGTGTTCATGTTATCATTGTTTTGTGAAGGATAACACTTTTGTAGGTTTCCAAAGCATTCAAGCATTCAAGAAAATCAAGAAATAAGACCTTGAGGTGAATAGTATGAATTTAGTCATTCAAGGAAGCCATTGAAGGGTGGTGAGTTGTAACACTTTGTGATTTCATCATTCCTTCCTATCATTTATCCATTTATCATTGGCATTTCCATTTTGGAACTGGAAACATTGACACAAGGTTTGAATAAGGAAATCCCCTAAATGGAACAAATCACTTCTCTTTGTGAAGTGTATATTAAATGTTTAAATAGGATTGAAGGAAGCTTGAAGAATAATTATTCATTGTTGTATTTGAAGCCCTACACCTTGCCAACTCACAAAAACTCACTTACCAAACTATTTGATGGTGTTCTGACAATTTTGTAACCTGGAGTCACAAGCTTAAATCTATCATCAAAGGCTCAAATATGTCATCAAAGAATCTCAAAAATAGAGTATACGAGGCATACAAGGACCCATATTCCCTAGGGTGAATTGATACTCATATAGTGTTCTGACATTGTATTTGAAGCCCTACACCTTTCCAACTCACGAAAACTCACTTACCAAACTATTTGATGGTGTTCTGACAATTTTGTAACCCGGAATCAAAAGCTTAGATCTATCACCAGAGGCTCGGATTTGTCATCAAAGGATCTCAAAAATAGAGTATAAGAGGCATACAAGGACCCATACGCCCTAGGGTGAATTTATCCTCATACAGTGATCAAAACAAACTTTTCAGGACAAGTACATAGTCCTCTACACTTCCTAGATCTACTTGCATGTTATTGTTTTAGTCTATTGATTATCAGGTTATCGCATTTTCCATATTAGGTTGCATAGTCTAATTAGGTTAATCATAGAAAATTAATTCCAAATCATTCTAAGACCGTAAAAGATGCAGATCTAGGTTTGATTGGCTAACCTTCATGATTGAAATCCAATCTAAATACCTTGTGATCTCCATCTTAACAAAATGTTAGAAAATAACCCAAAACAATAAAAACCTTGAATCCTAGGTTTATACATTAGACCTAGGGTTCCTATTTTCTTTGTTTCATTTATAAAATTAAAATTGAATAATTATTATTCAATAAATAATATTGTTTATGTGGATTATATTTAATAAATATATATATAATAACACAATAATTTATTATATTATATAATTTCATGATATATTTGAAAGGTTGAATTTTGTTGCTTCTATGCTTGGGAGATAGAATAACAATCTTCACACTCTCATTCAAGGAAACCCTAGAGATATCAATCCAATGTAGAAAGGGGAAAGAGATCTTGCAATACGGTATCCTAGGGTTCAATTATAAACTAAATAGGGGTTCACCACCAATCTAGGGCTTGGAAAGACTAGTGAAATGAAAGACCTAATTATAAAACTCAATGATATGCAAGACTTGAATTAAATACCTAGAAATGCAACCAAATCAAAACAAAAAGTTAAGAGGTCAGAGGTGTGCACCTAGGAACCTAAAAGAGCTTGAATGAGGTCCTAAAATTTTGTAAACACTGAATTTAATGCTAAGTGAGACTCATACACCAGTCTGGGTGATTTAGTCCCAAAATGGGTTTTCTATGCCAAAACTGGAATCTAACAATGCCTGATCTAAATCTCCTAAAACCTTGAAAAGGGGCCTATTAATGATTATATAAAGTTCATAAATACAAGAGTGCTCAAAACTCAATGTGAAAGTGTAAATAAATATACTTTACAACATCAAATTAAAGAAAATTAGGTCTATTTAGGTCCCTAAATCCAATGTGAGTGCATACAACACATTACAACACTAGATTAAGGCACCATTAGGTCCAAGGGCCCTAAATTTAATGTGAAAGTATAAATGAATATTAAATTAAGGAAAAGTTGGGTTTTACTTTGTTAAAATAGGGCCCAAGACCTAATGTGAATGTGCTAAACATATTACAACACTAGATCAAGGTGACATTCATTTAATTTTAACATTAATCAACCCCAAATTAAGTGTGAAAATTTAACGACGATATTTTTCGACACTAAATTTTGCCCCCACTTTAGTGAGATGGGGAACTGGCTTCAAACTCACACTAAAGTAGAAATTCAAGAGGGTTCCAATTGTACCAATGTTGATGGTCTAGGATAACAAATATCGAGGAGGTAGACAAGCCCCCAAGATCCAAGATCCTATATAAAATTGACATAAGCACGAAGAGACATGCACAAGGTGTATGATATGCAACAAAACAAGATACATGAACGTGCAATGTCAATAACTAAAAGAAAGAAAAATAAAAAAATAAGAAAAAATAAAAATGAGGTGGATAAAGCTTCAACCATTTTTCCAACAAGATGTGGATTAGATCTAAGCTATTTGTCCAAAAATGCATGCTCAATCTGAGGCAACAAAAATTCAAACTATCTAATGGGTGAGTATCCAAAAGGGTGGCTTAGTGAGAAAGTCATGGCTCTGTATTAGCTTCTCACCATATAATGATAAAGTCATTCCCACGTTTAGGATTATCATCATACATAAACCATACAAAAGCTATACCTCCTGATAACTTTGATAAGGGGCCACATAAAAATGAAGTTTGAGCTTCATGAGGCAAGCAAAGTATGTTATGCAAGGTGGCCATATAATCGATATTGTAAATGAGAAAGTAGTGTAAGATATGTTCAAAGGGATTTTTATTAGTTCATGTAAGGTCTCTTCTTAGGGAACATTGTGCTTAACATCTCCAGGAGGGGACAAGTCAAAAGTAATATCACACTCTTGGAGGAAATCAAGCCCAATGACTCCACCAATAAAAGGATGCATTGCTAGAATAAAGAAAATTGTACAATGAGACATGAGTGTTGATGTATGCCCCCACTTTAAAGTGGTTTTTAACACTAGTGTTGTGAAAAAGTGCTTTAAATTAGAAGAAGACATGAGAGCTTAGTCAAAAATCCCTATCCCAAGTCATATGTTTCTGAATCAAACTACATCATGGATAAGTATGTCACATGCAAGAAAACTTAAGGCATGTTGTCCACATCTCAAGATTTTTTTTATATATACATGAAAGTTGATCAACTATCCAAAAGATACAATGATAAGTGACATATGAGAATGAGGCTAACTAACCCCTTGCCCCCACTTAATGCAAGACAAGGATGAGATGAATAGGATAAAAATAAGTATCAATTAGAGGAACTAGCTGCTTCAACACAAGGAAGAGCACCACAATCCTTAAGATGTTAAATTCTATTACTTAGAGCCTTACATTCATTAGTAGCATGACCATGAACTCTATGATGTGCACAAAATGAACTCTTGTAGTAAAATTTCTTTCATGTTATTGGAGGGAGAGATATCAAATGATCTTGGAGGAGTCTCCACAAGAACCTCTCTTGATCAAAAGTATAATATGTTGCTTTATTTTGTAACAAAGATATCTCTTGATTAGTATTAGGTATCATAATTACACAAGAATCTTTAGATTACTAGATTTTGTACTCTTCTTTATAGGAGTGTGTACAATCTATGAAATTTGAATCATAAGTATTTTGCATGATGACATTAATGTTAAGCAAGGACTTCTCTATTTGTTTCAAAGGATAACACTCAAGACCACTAGTGTCTATCAATTGAAGATGCATTACTATTAAATTTGGTTTAGAATAATTGTTTGTAAGAGTGTTGATATTTAGTGAAGGTTTGCTTGTTTCTTTCAAAGGACAACAACCAAGACCACTAGTCTTTTCTTGTGTATTAGGCTCTATAGGGACACGAATAACTTGTTCTCTAGCACCACATCCTTTTCCACTGTATCCAAGTTGTTTCATAAGCTCATAACCTCTTCCATAAATCTTTTTCATTTCTTTTGGATATCATGGTTGCTCATGATCAGCTTCATCAAAGTTTGTTGTGTAATTTTTTATCTTTTTCTCTAAAGTGGTTCAGGTGGATGCTTTTGAAGGTCTTCCAAATTTTGTGTTGACATTAACACTTTTTGTTTTCCCTTTTAAGATTATTTGTTTATGATCTTGTATTCACCCATGAATGTCGGTGTGAAATCTAAGGAACCCCAATCATCTTCTAATGATTTTGTGACTTCTTCAATATCTTTTTCTTTGTCTTTTTATTGCACAAGTTCTACTTGTGTACCTGGTGTCAATGTTTTCAAAGGATTCTCTTTTTTTTTCTCAATGTTTAAACAATTGTTTGGTTCAAGGTCGGCTTCGAGTGTGTATACTTTGTTGTTGTAGATATACTTCATTGCACGATGAAGAGTAGAAGGCACCCCATTCATTGCATGAATCCATGATCTACCTAAAAGAAGATTATATGAAAGATTGTGAGGCATAACATGGATCAGTGTTTCTAATATGGCCTTTCCAACTATAATAGGAAAAGTGATCACACCAAGTGGTTGTTTTCCTACATTGCCAAATTCCTTAATAGATAAAGAGTCGGGTTAAATTTTTTTTATCCACACCAAGCTTATCCAAAATGGATACACTAAAAACATTAAGGATAAATCCATTGTTGAAGAAGGTTCTTTTTATTCCCAACCTATTATGTATAGCTATTATCATTAGAGGATCAATTTTTTTTTGCACTTCCAAAGGAGGGAGCTCACTTTGGTGGAAAACAATGTTAGTATTCATTCCTTGAATCAGGGTTGCTATGTCTTTCAGTTGCACACTAGAAGGGATAGGAAATTTTTGTAGAGCACTTTGAATCATATTATGATAATGAGGGGATGCTTGAATAATGTCCCATAATAATATCTTAGGAGGAGTATTCTTTATTTGTTCAACAAGATTGTACCCCTTTTCATTTTGTGAAGGAAAATGAGGAGGACCTAGCAAGGTACGATTAGGAAATGGGAGGGATGTTGAAGGTGTTTATCTTGGTTGTGGATTTTTTCTAGAGTTATATGTATGAATAACAATATTACAACTCGATTATTGTGACACATTATTCTTAGGTGGGTAAAGGATAAGTTTGGGTTTGTTTTGAGTTTGAGGTTTGTGTAAAGGTGGGTAAAGAATTAGAGGGTTGAAAGGATGTCTCATAGAGTATGTAGGAGGTCCATTAATCAAGGGGGATCTAATGGAATTTTTCACATTCGTAACCTCAACGGTCTTGGTTTTATGCATTTCTAATAAACGACAGTCTAGGGTCATCTCTTCACCATCATCTATGGAAGCTGAAATACTGTCATTTTCTTCTACCATGATATCTTCCCTAAGAGAAGAGAATTCAGGAGAACTAAAAACTAGATGTTCTTGAAATTCAAAGATTTGTTCTTCTAAAATGACTTCATTGCAATTAGGGGAACGATCTATGGTTGAATTGTCTTACAATAAGGTGTTCCCTATGGGAAGAAAGTAAACTGAGATTCTCATGACTTCCATCGATTATATTTTCTAACATCAAAGTATCTTCTTCACAACTAGGAGAGATACTAGAAGAAGAAAAAATGTGATTGTCAAGATTGTCTAAATTTTCACTCCTTTGTCCCATAATATCTTCTAAAATAGGAGAGGAAAAATAAAGAGGGTTGTCATAGATCTTAATGTTTTGATCATTCAATACCAACATATCTTCCTCACTTATACTTTCATCCTCTAAAATATTATCACAAGAGGGGAAGATGTTGGGAGTTGAATGTAGACTAGTTGAAGTTTCAATGGTCTCTTGTTGTGTTATGTGATTGACATGATTACCTATGATTGTGTCATATTGTTCATCAATGTATTGCCTAATAAGAGAGATAGGGGGAGAGAAACAACTGGGACTCTCAAAAAGATCATTGATTGGTTCTTCTACCACGAAAATATCTTCTACACAACTAGGAGAGATATTAGGAGAAGAATGAGTATGATTGTTATGATTATCCACTATTGTATTCTCTTTCACTAAAACATTCTCATAGGGAGGGGATATGAAATTTTTATTAGCATGCCTAGATAGGTAAGATACTAGCATTGTTTGACCAAGAATGAAAAGTACTTCTAACCATCTCATGCAATACTTCAATAATGTAAACAATGTATATCCAAAGATGAACAATACTTTTATCCAATGTATGCAAAGCTTTGAGAATAAAAACAATGTGTATCTAAAAATGAAAAGAAATTTTATCAAAGTTATGTAAAAATTTATGAATGTAAACATTGTGTATGCAAACGTGAAAATTACTTTTATCCATATGATGCAAAGTTTTAGAAATGTGAATACTTTTAGATTTGATGATTTTTTCTATTGAAATGATTTCAAAAATGTCTACCCTAAATTGATGTTTTTGACCTAGATGCATAAAACATAAGTTACTGAAACTTTCTAAACTGATACTATATGTTACCAGAAGGCTTAAGAAGTACAAAAAAAAGGTTTTTAGTGTTGTAAAAGGTAATTTCAGATCTACACTAGGACTAAATCGCTCAGAGGGGTGTATGAGTCCCAGTTAGGTTTTTTTCATAATTTTTAGAAAATTTTAAGTTATTTTATGCTTCTTAGTTTGGATGATGTCTAAAATAAATGCAAATGTAGATTTCAAATGATTTTCAGTGATGTAAGATGCAAAAATGCAACCTATATGCAATTTCACTAATGCAAAATTTAGAAACCCTAGAATGCCAATTAACTAGTCCAAACCCTAATGCAAAGTTAATGCAACCAAGATCTAGGATGATGATGCACTCTAAATTAGAATGAAGATGTTCTAAATGAAATTTCACCAAAATGAAAGGTTGAATTTTGTTACTTCCATGCTTGGGAGATAGAATAATAATCTTCACACTCTCATTCAAGGAAACCTTAGAGATCTCAATCCAATGTAGAAAGGGGAAAGAGATATTACAATAGGATTTTCTAAGGTTTTATTATGAACTAAAGAGGGGTCAACCACCAAGAAAGGGCTTGGAAAAACTAGTGAAATAGAAGACCTAATTATGAAACTCAATGATATGCAAGACTTGAATGAAATACCTAGAAATGCAACCAAATCATAACAAAAAGTCAAGAGATCAAAGGTGTGCACCAAAGAACCCAAAAGAGCTTGAATGAAGTCCTAAAATTCTATAAAAACTGAATTTAATGCTAAGTGGGACTCATATGTTATTCTAGGAAATTTTGTCCCGAAATGGGTTTTCTGTGCCAAAACTAGAATTTGACAATGCTTGATATGAATCTCCTAAAACCCTAAAAATTGGTAGTACTGGGACTCATACACCCAAGGTGGCATATCAATATCGATATTCTTTTTCAGAGGGTTATGGCCTGATTCTTCCCTCCAATCTTTTCTCTTTCTACTCCACTTTGTTTTTAGATTTGAAACCCTAATTTCGGACCTATAGATAACTTTTTCTAAAGGTAGCAACCTTGAAAATTAGGAGAAAATTAAAAAAAATTCCTTCAAGCTTGTAACCTAATCTTCAAAGATCCTCCAAGCTCCAAGACACCTAGATCTACAATCACAAATGTAGAGAGAGGAAAACTTGTTGATTTGTTAGTAAATGGGGGTTTGCCTTGGTCAAACCCCTTATAGGTAATTAAACCAAATGATGAGATAATAAAATAAGGATATGAATCATGAAGCATGGAACATGAAACATGAACAATGATACATTGAATGATGTCTTGTAACATGAGTCAGCAATCTAACATGGAGTGGCCATGTAGAATGTGGATTTTGAACTTGAAAATAAGTGTAAAACAATGCTTGACCTTGGATATTCAATGCTACATCACAAAACTAGATCAACAACATGATTGATGCCTTATGATATTGACATGATGATGGATCTTGAATTGCTGCAACAATTGATGAAGGATTATGCTCTCGAATGACTCACAAATGATCTTGCAAACTCTCCTGATGCTCTCGTGAAGTCTTGGAATGCTTAACTCTTGAGTGCTTGACTTGATATCATGAAGGCTTAATGAAATAATGATTTGAGACCTTGTTTATCAAGAAATCCATCCAAGTTACTGTTTATTAGATCCTAGAGGCTGACATTCATAAAATTTGAATTTAAAACCCCGATTCCTCACTCAAAACCCTAAAAAGGGGCCAAATGGGACTCATACACCACCTTTGGCTTATGTGTGGGACCCATATTCCCAAGGTGGTGTATGAGTCCCACAAGGCCTCTTTAGAGAGAAAAAGTGTTGGGGAGTTAAGAAATTAAGTCTATTTGTTGATCTTGTTGGGATTTTGGTTGAAATATACCTTGGGATGCATAATATAGGGTCTTAGGGGCCTATTAATGATGATATAAATGTCATAAATGCAAGAGGGCTCAAAAATCAACGTGAAAGTATACATAAATATTCTTTACAATATCAAATTAAGGAAAAATTAGGTCTATTTAGCTTAAAATGGCCCTAAATCCAATGTGAGTGTGTACAATACATTACAACACTAGATTAAGGCACCATAGGTCTAAGGGCCCTAAATCTAATGTGAAGGTGTAAATGAATATTAAATTAAGGTAAAGTTAGGGTTTACTTAGTTTAAAGAGGGCCCAAGACCTAATGTGAATGTGTTAAACACATTACAACACTAGATCAAGGTGAAATTAAGTTCATTTTAACATTAATCATCCCCAAATTAAGTGTGAAAATGTAACGACAATATTTTTTGACACTACAATATTTTATACTCGTTTTTTTTAATATTTAGTTAACCTAATAAAGATGTTACTTATGAATATTGATTAGATATATGAAGCTCTCTTGTCCTTGATGGATATTAAATAGAGTCTCATGAAAGAAGTCTATATTTTAATTTTTTATTAACTTAGTCTTTCCTCTTCCCCCTTCTACCATGTATCTTATTGTTTATCTAGATCTTGTGCTTGATCAAGGGTTTTTTGCAACTTTCATTGGTCCTCTCCTTAGATACATAATTTCTCTTTCAATCAAAAGCATTAAAAACCACATAGATGAATTATGATAAAAATGAACCACAAAAATATATATAATGAACATATATAAAATAAAATCTATGAAGATGTTAGAGTTGACATATATTCATAAAATCAATAGTAATATGTTAAATATACACAAAAAATTAAAGACATACAAATCATACATAAATATGAAATAAAATTTTATATACTAAAGCTCCCTGCTGTGGAATCTTGCAAATACTAAAATAATTGCAATCCTTTAGCATAGATGCAAATTGTAGATGAAAATTCCTTCAAAAAATCAAAAGGTTTTTGTTCTTCCATCTCCAAATCCAAGGGGTTTCATCCTTAGATTGAATAGATGAAACGTGAATGCTAAAACTATGATATTTTTTTGATAAATTAGAAAAAGATGAAATATGAAGAAACAACTTGAAATAAATAGTAAATAATTCTTCAACTTGGGCTTCTGAATTATAAAGCCCAAAAATTCTAATTCAAAAATATCTAATATATTTTTAATATTCCCTCCCATTATAGGTCAACTAAAATAGTTGTCATAACTCCTTCCATAGGATAATTTTTAGCAAAAAATATTATCCCTTTACATCCACCTTCAACTCTAATCAAATATGTCATACCTAATTAGGAATATGGTGAAGGGTACACAATCTACTAAGAGGGGTGAATTAGTAGATCTAATCAGTTCAAAATTCTCAACTTCAACATAAAATATTAGATCATGCAACTTGAATCTTTACTCCTACTCACCACAAGAAATTAAAACATAAAGCATAAAGAACACAAGAGAACACTAGATATACATGAAAACCCAAGGTGGAAAAAAACCACAATGAGAATAGTTGCTTGGACCTACTTGTTTGTGTGTTGTTAGAAATGTGGATTAATTAAACAGTAAACTAACACACCGATAAGACATTATATTGAAAGAAAACTAATTAAAAAGCATAAATGCAAACTCTAACAGCTTCTTCAAATTCATCCCATCGTCCTCTATCTCCAAGGATTTAATTAAAGGTGTTGGCTCTCAGTTGTGTAAGTAGCAGCTTGTTGAAATGACAACTTAGGAGAATGAGATTAATTGAAAATGCCTGTGCATGACTAAATGATTTAAGCTATGAAATTGAAATGTTATGATGCTAGAATGCTAATAATATGGAAATACAACTATAGTAACTACGTATGAAATCTAATATTTGAAATGTGTCTTCAACTCATAAGGGGGCTGTATTTATAGATTTTTGAAGGCAAGAATCCAATTGGAAAGGATCAATGGTTGAGTTCAAACCTGTTAAGATGAACGGTGAGAGATTGAGAAGTTGAAAAAAAGATGGAAAGTTAAGAGAAAGATGGAAGATGTTTCCATAATTTAAATAAATAATATTTAATTATGTGTGAGAGATGATAAAAAGCGCTTTAATTAAATATATAAAATACTTAATTAAATATGAGAAGAAGAAAGTTTCTAATTAAATATTTTTAGAATATTTAATTATGGAGGAAAGAAAGCTTTTAATTAAATATTGGAAATATTTAATTATGGAGAAAAGAAGAATATCATTTAAATTTAGAATTTAAATTTGTGATAATTAATATAAATAAATTGTGAAATCTATTTAATTAATTAAGAGGAATATAGCAATAATTAAATAAACCTATTTATTTAATTAAACTAGAAGAATTGGAAAAATGAACAATATAAATAAATAATTAAATTTATTTATATGTAGATGACTTAAGAATATTAATTAAATAATTCATATTTAATTAATTAACAGGTTTGATTAACCATGACCATTTTTAGATGTGTACATTTTGCCCCTCTTTGAAGTGATGTGTTTTACGCATTGCTTCAAAGAATTTTGTCCCAAAATTCTAGAAATTGTCGATGCTATATGCCCCCTCGAGAGATAAATCGCATGATAAAAGAATCAGAATGATTTTCGGAGGAAAATTAGTGATTTAGCTCTCGAAATAGCACTTTGTTTTGCCAAAAATTTGAATATTTTCACACTTTTACCCCCTTAAAAGGTGAAAAAGGTGAAAAGTCATTGTCATTTGAACAGTAACCTTTGGTAATTTTCAGAGTTCTAAGAGGCGAAAACAAGATGCTGATCCATTATGAGCACCACAAATTCGAGCGAGCCTACCGGTATCAAAGACCAACTATGTACGCACCTCCGGCAAGTCGACCTGATCCTCTTCATAAATTTTTTTCATGATTTTTTGAATTTTTTTTGTAATTTTTAGATTTTTCACATCCCAGTTTCGAGCATACGAGCCATAGTATAGTGCATAGGGTAGATAAAGTCGTGCATCCAAGGTAGCGCATAGGTGTGAAATAGTCATGCATATCATAGAATGGCACATACAGAAATGTTGTCCGCATAGGATGCTAGATTGGCGCATAGGGTGATCGTTTTAGCACATTTGTGTGATAGAATAGTGCATAGGTGAAATAGCGCATAGAAGGTCTATTTTGGCGCATAGATTAGATAGAGTCACACATTGATGAAGTTGTGCATGGTAGCTCTATTTTTGCACATCCATGGTTTAAAGTTGCGCATACATGGTTTAGCACATTGATGGCCTGTTTTTGGTGCATCCATGAATTTTTCTCGAATTTGAAAGTTTGAAGAAACTGTGATGAGTGCTTGATGATTGTTGCTAGATTAGACAATTGATTTTATGCATGTGAAGAACATTAAGAATAGATTAGCTTGATTTGAGAAACTTGTCTCCGTGCTTGAAGAACAAATAAGATTGATAAATTTGCTTTCCTGTTTGAAAGACAAATAGTAATGATAAATTTGCTTTCCCGATTGAAAGTCAAATAGAGAGATATTGAGTCATGTTGACTGTTAAATTTGTTTCCATGTGATATGAAAAACAAATAGTAGAAGTGATAGATAGATTTCTTTCCATGCGATATGAAAAGCGAATAGGTAGTGATTTTGATTAAGCTGATTGCCTGTTGATAGAACTGATTGATTTTGCATTTGATGTATTGATTTGATTAGAGATTGCTTGTTGATTGATTTGTTATGGTTGCTTGATGATGTTGTAAAGGAGGAATTTAACCTCCTCCATATTAGAGAGAGATTTCCCCATACGTGGCAGATGATTCCACTACTGTCATAGGACGATTTAGGGGTGATAGACCAGTGTGGTTTGATTTCATTGTTGAGGATCCCATAGTATCGGGTCAACAGGGGGCTATTGACTATGTTGGCTGAGAGATGGCATAGCAAGCATAACACTTTTCATCTACCAATAGGAGAGATTACGGTGACGCTAGAGGATGTATACAGGATTCTAGGTATTCTGGTAGTTGGGGAGCTTGTGATCCTCATGCCAGCAGGTATGAGATTGCTTGGAAGGATATGGTATCGAGTTATGCTCCAGTGCCATTAGTTTTAGCAAGTATGATCGATGGTTTCCTTTGTCCTGATCATAGGGAAAAGGGACTATCAGTTGGTTGGGGTAGGATTCTGGAGGATATGCTTCTCCATGGGACTAGATATGCATGGGGATCATGTATGCTTGCCCATCTATACCACAATCTGCATTAGGTCGTATACACAGATGGGAAGAGTCTCTCCTACAGAGTTACTCTTCTACAAATATTTGCATGGGAGCATTTTGCCATTACGCATCCCATTGTTCGGAGGGATCATCCCCTTGGGTTCCCATATGTCTATGCATACATAGGGCCTCTTGTCTAGACAAGGCTAGGTAAGTTGGAGTATTAGCGACGCGTGCTAGATGATCTAGATATAGTCATCTGGAGACTATATGTAGATTGTAATCCATGGGAGATAGATGATATAGAGTTGCCCTATTGTATGAGATCCAGATATCTGATTGGATGCACCCCATATATTATTTAGTGATTCTTAGTCATGTAGGTCCTGAGGAAGCTTGGGTTAGTATAGATGATGCTGTAGGGTATGCCACATTATGCTAGGCGCTAGGAGGATGTACTAGATTGGGGTCCTATTGTGACCATTGAGGCGGCCTGAGCAGAGTATTTGGAGTTGCAGCTAGCACAGTGGGCTATATATCCAGAGGTTACAAATTTAGGGATGAAAGACAAGTATGTTGCATAATTTTATACACATCCCTTCCCGAGTTTTACTAGTCCAGAGGAGTCTTCTCCATTATTGGGAGGACCGATTATACATCGAGGGCGAGGGCAGGCACAGGCAACAATAGGGTAGCCATAGGGAGAGGCTCAAGCAGGGGCAGAGGATGTAGCAGCCATGGATATTGATGAGGAGGGAGAGGAGGGGGATGACTCTGGCAGCCAAGATGACAGCAGTAATGAAAGTGGGGATAATAGAGGTGGTGGGGGTGGAGGACAAAGATATTTCTTTGATGTTCCCTTCAAGACGAGGCCACAGACCTCGAGAGTGGTGGACCAGCCAAGTACTTCGGCTCCATGAATCATCATCAGGGCTCCTTCACAAGGAAAAATTGATATTCTGTAGGCAGAGGTTCAGACTCTTCGAAGTCAGTTAGCATAGGCTTAGGGGATGATCAGTTAGCTGCAAGCACAGGTTGTACAACCACCACCTCCTGACCCACAAGTAGAACAGCTTACGACCGAGAGGGACAACTTCTGAGAGAGATGCGCACAGGCCTAGGGGGTAGTTGAAAGACTTCTCATATCAGTTGAGAGCACCTCTATTGGAGAGGTTGTAGCAGAGGGACTAGAGATTGCTCGGGAGGCTGAGTATTACAGGATGAGGCATTTCAAGGCAATACCACCCGAGAGGAGGATTGCCTTCACACAGTTGGGTACTTGATCTTGGACCCATTCACGCAGTCACTCCAAGAGTGCTACCAGGAGTGTGGGTTAGCTAGTCAGACAAGAGATCAGAGCTTTTGGGAGTAGAGATCCATCGAGACCCACTACCTCAGGAGGCAGCAGCAACCATTTTCCATAGCCAGATGCCCCTCAATAATGAGCATTTTGACATGTTTATTGCATTGTATTTGATATATCTTTTTGAAACATTTGATATCCTTGTATTCCTGGACATTTGTTTTGATGAGATTTATGAGATGCAGTGGTGATTCAAGTACTCATGTGTTATGGATGATTTATGCTCATGTTATGGATGCATGTTTATTTCTATATGCTATGTTGTGTATGATTTTCGTGATGCATGATGATGCAAATGATGATGTAAATGATTTTCTTTCATTTTATGTATGATAATGTAGGATGTGTTGTGATGAAATGATTCTAGTATGATGATGTATGATGCAATTTTTTAAAATGATTTTCTTTCATAATGTATGTAATGAATGCAAGATGTAAGATGTAATGGTGAATGCTTTTAATGATGTGAAAAATGATATGATGTAATGATGAATGATTTAAATGGAAAATTATAATGGAATGAGATAAATGGATAAATGATATGATTATGAAAATGTAATATTTAATAAATGGTATGCACATGATATGAATATGATGTAATATGATAATGTTGTAATGAAACTAAACTTGATAACCTAAATGATGATGTGAAATGGATGATATGGATGCAATTTTATTATTAATGTAGATGATGTGAATCAAAATGCAAATGTAAATGTTAATGTTATGATATAATAATGAATGATTTATGCACATGATATGAATATGATGAACTAACAATGAAATGATGATGCAAAATGTAAATGCAATAATAATGATACCCTAAATGAGTTTTGGTGAAATTATATGAATGATAATGGAATAAGATGTAATAAATGTCCAAGTGTACTCAATCATTGTCTGAAAAGATACCCAAGAATTTGGCCAACCCTCAAAAATCTATATAAACAGCCCCAAAAATGCAAATGAATTATGCAGTCCTAAAATGCAGTAATGAACTATTCTCCTTGTTGCCATTTCATGTTGTGCTTGGTTTTCATCATTGAGCCTTTTGATATGTTGAAAGTTAGAACAAGCATCAAAGGGTATGTTAGCACCAATGATGACCTGAGTACTGCTTTCATGATGTTTGATATAGCAAGTTAATACAAGCATCAAGGTATAATTGAACCAAGATGACCTAAGTATTGCTTGCATAAATAGACAAAAGTTAACCATTTTCCTATGCAAATTCCAAAATGTCATCAATGATGCATTGTAGAGCATGTCCCATGAAAAATTTGCACAATACTAATGATTAGCTTATAGACAACAAGCAAAGAAAAATCATACTTCTTCCTTGTGATTCTAGTTCAGTACACCATTGAATCACTCCAAAGACATGATGTCATCAAATATCAAAACAACAATTGCAACTTATTGCTTTAAGTTTATCATTCATTTTATTTAGATTAAGATCATCCAATTTGTTCATTTATCAAAACAGTCATGCAACCTCATTGTAATTGGACAAGTTTGTTGTTTCCTGATACTTGATTCTAGACAAATGTTGTCGTTTCCTCAAAAATCTCCAAGAAGCGAATTGCCCCCTAGTTACCTTGTAATTTGACTCTTTCTAGACACAACTACTGCTAAGGATAATCCTAATTCATCAAGCCATGATGAGGTCCTTGTCGTTTCAAGGAGATGATGCGATGTAAACTATGATGGTGAGGCAAGTGTGTGATGCCAATGAAAAGATGGACTGAACGAATCCCAATAGATGAGAGCCAAATAAAATCACAAACAATATTCTTTTTTTGCTTTTTTTAATTGTTACCAAGATGCCTGTTTGCCAAGTTTTCATCAAGGCAACGATTTTTTTTCTCTTTTCTGATTTTTTTGTATTTTGTTCTTTTTGATTTTTTTGTAGTTTTTTCAGGACTTTTTATATTGTTTTTGATATTTTTGCTCTTTTTGATTTTTTTGTAGTTTTTTCAAGACTTTTTATATTGTTTTTGATATTTTTGCATCTTTTTTATTTTTTTGTAGTTTTTTCAGGACTTTTTATATTGTTTTTGATATTTTTAGGCATAAAACTTCTTCAGATGAATGTTGTTGGTTGGATCTTCAAATAGGTCCCCTTCTGTTGTTGACAATTGATATGCCCCTGATCCATATATTGTGATGATAATGAACGGGCCCAACCAACTAGGTTCAAACTTGCCTTTCTTTTCCCGATCCTACTGATTTTGAGGGTTTTCTTTGAAAACCAAGTCACCCACTTGAAAAGTTTGTGCTTTGACTCTGTGATTGTAGCTACGGGACATAACTTGTTGATATCCCTTCAAATGATTAACTGTAGTTTGACACCATTAAAAAAGTAGTTCTAGCTCTTGCAACCTGGATACTCTATAGTCTTCATCATTGATTAACCCCTTTAGTGATACTCGAAGTGAGGGAATCTCAAATTCTAGTGGTAGAATAGCTTCTGTTGCATAGACCAAAGCATAGGGAGTAGCACTTGTTGGTGTGTGAATGCCTGTTCTGTATGCCCACAATGCTGGATTTAATTGGACATGCTAATCACATCCTGCTTCATTCACCGTTTTCTTCAAAATCTTCATAATTTTTTTGTTTGAAGCTTTAGCTTGACCATTCCCTTGCAGATAGTAAGGTGTAGAGAATCTTTGTTGGATGCGAAATCTTTCACATAGCTCATCAGCATCCTGATTTTTAAAGGGTCTTCCATTGTCTATGATAATGGAGTTAGGAATACCATATCAGTAGATGATATAGTTCAAAATGAATGAAGAGATTTGTTTGCCAGTAACAATTGTGAGGGGAACAACTTCAATCCATTTAGTGAAATACTTAGTGGTTGTAATGATGAATTTATGTCCATTTGAAGATGATGGGTGTATCTTACCAACCAAGTCCAATCCCCACTAAGAGAAAGGTCATGTTGTGGTGAAAGGTTGTAATTCTTGAGCAGGAGCGTGAATGAGATTCCCATGAATCTAACTTATTACACATTTATTCACAAAGATGAATGATTCTTTCTCCATGGTCAGCCAGTAATAACCTAATCGAACAAGTTTCTTTGCTAAGGTTAGTCCACTTGAGTGTGTCCCACAAATTTCCACCATGCACCTCTTGTAATGCCTCTTCAGATTCATCACGTTCGAGACATCTAAGGAGGGTACCATCCAAACCATGCCGATATAAGACGTCAGCAATTAAGGTGTAATGGGATGATTGACGAATGAAATTTCTTTTTTGATTCCTAGACAAGTCTAAGGGTAAAATAGTATCCTTTAGGTAAGTGTAAATTTGGCCATACAAGGGAGAATTAGAACTGGTTAGATGGCAAATGATTTGAGTTTTAGGATTATCATAGGTGGGAGAAGATAATTGTTCCACTAGGAAATCATACCGTGTTTGATTCTCTGTCAACTGAAGTAGAGAGGCAATTGTAGCCATAGCGTCTGCTACTTTATTCTCAATACGTGGAATCTGTATGAACTTGATATTAACAAAGTATTTCTTGAAATCATCCACCATTCTTTTTTAAGGTATCAACTTTCATCTTTAGTGTTATATTTTTCATTGATTTGATTTATAACAAGTTGTCAATCACCAAAAACTTGAACTTCTGTGATTTTCTAGTCTACCGCAATTTTGATGCCAATTACTAATGCCTCATACTCAGCTACTTTTTTTTTGCAAGGAGACACTAGCCGACAAGATTTTGGAATTGTATGTCCTTGAGGTGTAATAAAAAGAATCCCAACTCCTAAACCATGTTGAGTGTAAGAACCATCAAAGTAGAGTGCCCATGATTGCTAGATAATGGCTGTGAACACATTGGCATCAGGAAAATCAATGTGTATTGGGTGTTCTGTTGATAGTGGTGCTTCCGCTAATTGATTCGCAATTACCTATCCCTTGATAGCTTTTTGATCTACATAATGAATATCAAATTGCTTAGGATCATAATCCATTTAGCCAACCTGCCAGTTAAGGTTGCCTTACTTAGAAGATATTTGAGTGGGTCAATCTTAGCCACAAGCTTTACTATATGGGTGAGCATGTAGTGTCTTAATTTTTGAGAAGTGGACACTACCACTAGGTAGGCTTTTTCAATGAAGGTGTAATTTAGCTCATGACTTGTCAAGGTCTGACTGATGTAATAGATTGCTCATTCTTTTCCTAAATTGTCTTCATGTGCCAATAATGCTCCTAAAGACACTTCTGTGGTAGAAATATATAATATGAGGGGCGCACCTTGCACTGGTGGAATAAATACTAGTAGATTCATGAGATACTGCTTTATCTGATCAAATGTTGCTTCACATTTTTTCTCCCACTTAAATGGAATATTCTTGTGTAAGAGGTGTGTAAATGGTAAAATTTTATCCGCGAGTTGAGCAATGAATCTACCAATGGATTGTAACCATCCCTGCAAAGAGCATAGTTGACTAATGTTCCTTGGTGGTGGCATATCAAGAATTGCTTGTACCTTAGCTAGATCCACTTCAATTCCCTTTTCTGATACAATGTAACCTAATAACTTTCTAGATTTCACTCCAAAGACACATTTCTTTGGATTAAGTCTCACTTTGAATTGTTCCATTCTTTTGAAAATTTTAGATAAGATATCTATGTGTCCTTCTCTAGTGTTAGACTTGGCAAGAAGATCATCAACATAATCCTCCATGAATGTATGCATCATATCATGAAAAATTGTTGTCATTGCTCATTGGTATGTAGCTCCTACGTTCTTTAACCCAAATGGCATTACGTTCCAGCAATAGGTACCCCAAGGACATGTGAACACTATTTTATCCTAATCTTCTGGTGCAATATTTATCTGGTTGTATCCTGAAAATCCATCCATTAATGAGTACATTGCATGTCCAACAGTCAAATCAACAATCATATCTATTTTTGGCAAAGGGAAGTCATCTTTAGGACATGCCTTGTTGAAATCCCTGAAATCTGTACAAATTCTAATCGTTCTGTCTAGCTTTGAAATAGGTATGATATTGGAGATCCATTCTGCATAGTCCATGGACCGAATGAATCCGACCTCTAAAAACTTTTTTAATTCCTCTTTAACTAGTAATGCAACATGTGGATGCATTTTTCTGAGTTTTTGCTTCACAGGCTTTTCCCTCAGCATAATAGATAGATGATGCATGATGAGATTTGGATCTAATCCAAGAATATCCATGTAGGACCACACAAAACTGATTTGATTATTCTTGAGAAATTATGTGAATCTTGGTACTTCCTCTTCTACTAGAGATGCATCCAATTGCAATACTTTGGGCTTTTCTGAAGTACCTATATTAAGTGCCTCTATTGGTTTGATTAGAATGGAAGACCTTTACTGATAATGCTCTGGAAGAGTGTCAAGTTTCTCATCCTCTGGTGCCTTTGAAAGGTTTTCACCATTGGATATGCTTTTTATTTTCCTTTTCTTGATCTAACACTGCCTTTGTTAGGTTTTCACCATTAGATCTTTCTTTTATATTATTTATTTCATAGCTGAGAAACTTGACATGTTCCTGTCAAAAAATATGATCTTGTGATTCCCTGGTGGAACTTGTTTCTGGTTGGGATGAACTAAGAAATTTTATGATGGTTTCGTCATTGGGAAAAGTTGGGACATCAATAGGTGCGATTTGTTCCCAATCAATGAGTTCGAGATGGACCAAAGGAAATGGATCATTAGGATGAGTAAGGTCACTGGCTGGTAGGGTCATGATGCTATTGCTAACATCATTATAGGGGAGGTCTAGAATGGTATCCTCCTATGAATGATCTATTTCACTTTGAATTGAATCGGTCTCACTTGAGTCATGATCGCTTTGTAGGACATAATCAAGCGGAAGCCTTGAGCTTTCCCCTTGTAAGAATGTGATTGTGAATTTGTGTATGACATCCACCCTTTTCTCTGAGATGAAAGTATCATTAGAGAAGTCATCCCATTCATATTCATTGGAGTCAGTGTCAAAATTGTTCACTTGAATTCTTAGGATTGTTTCAACTAACTCCTCTTTAGACATTATTTGTACTACTTCTTCCTTTGTATCTTCACCATATCCTAACCCAGTTTTATCAGTTGAGTGCATTGTTTTTAGTTGGACAAGTTCAACAATACCCTCTTTCCTTTTACCTATAGGGCCATTTCCTTCATAACCCATTTTTTGCATGATAGCATAACCTTTTCCATACTGTTATGCGGGTTACTTGACATGTTGTATTGATTCTTCTCAATTTTTATAGATCCAATCAAGGACAGCTCTATCTTCCATTTCAGTTTCTTTGATAAATATCCCATTAAACTTGGTGATGGGAACTGAAGTTGAGGCTAAAGCTATTGTAGCTTGTTGTATGGATGTTGATGGTTGACCATGGGATCTTGGAGATATGGGTAAATTAGAAAGAGATAAAGAATATTCTCCCACTCCATTATCTTTCAATTTTAGCTTGGTGCCAAAATTACTTATCATTTCACTTGCTTGTTCATTGTTCTTGGAGGTAGAGATGGCCAAGGCCTCTCTATTGTGTGGGATGAGTGTGTCCTAAGTTGCTCTTAGGTTAGAGCAAGTTTGACTGCTAATGTGATCAACAAGTATTGTTACTTCCTGTCCATCATATGGAAACTTCAAGCATTGATGATAAGTAGATGGAACAGCTTGCATGTCATGGATCCATGGACGACCCAAGAGTATGTTATAAGTTAGATCCTAATCTAGAACCTGACAAAAGGTATTCTTCACAATAGGTCCCACTCTAATTGGTAGCATGATGAGGCCTTTGGAAGTCCTTTCCTCGTCATCATATGCCTTGATTGTAATCTTCCTTCATGAATCTATAGATTCCGCTGAATATCCCAAAGCGAGGACCAATTTTAAAGTACAAATGTTTAATCTAGCTCCCCCATCTATGAGGACACGTCTAATGTGGGCTTTGTGAACCATGACCTCTAAGTATAGTGATGAATTATGCGGGTGGGTTATGGATGAGTCATCCTTTTCAGAAAAGGATAAACATGTGGTTGAGGACAAGTGTCCCACCATGGCTTGAAATTTATTGATATCCAGACTAGGGGATACTATTGTATCAACAAGGGCCTTTTCCAGAATGTCCTTATGTGCAGGTGATAACTTTAAAAGTTCCAAGATAGAAATTTGGGCTGATGTTTTTTGTAGTTGATCAACCAAATTGTGTTGACTTGGAGGGGGAATTGTTGCTTTAGATGAGCTTCGTTTGACAATGATTTTGGCTTGTCCCCTTGTCGTAGCATTGACCTCTCGATATTCTTGCCTACCTTTGATTCAGATAGCATTGATGTGTTGATCGTCAGTATAAATATGAATTATAATGACGTCATGGACATAATTAACATTCTTTCCCTTGTCACCCGAGGATTCTCCTTTTTGATAATTAGGTAGAGGATCCTTGAATGCTTGATGGTCATTATTGGCATTATGTCCCTCAACTGTGATGGTATGGTTATCAATCAAATCCTGAACAATATTCTTTAACCCTTGGCAATTGTTTGTCCTATGACCTTTGCACCTATGATAATCACAAAAGTGTGAGTCATTCCATGATGGTGGTTTAACTTGAGGCTCATAGTCTCTTTGTGGTGGCAATGTAATAGCGTTTTGATTTAATATCTCTTTGAGAATGGATTCCAAAGATTGGCCCAAGGGAGTGAAACTCCGTCAATTCGAAAAATATGAAGATCTGGGCATATTTAAATTTTGATTATTGCCAAAATTATTTCCATGATTATTAGTTGTGTTCCCTTGATTGGAAACATTTCCTTGGGTATTAGAATTTCCAACATTATTGGTACATTGAATACCTAACACATTAAGGATGGTAGGCTTCACATTCAAGTTGTTAGCATCTACTACCTCGTCATTCACAACATTTTTATTTCGAGTCCAAAATCGTGACTTTTCATTGTTGTTATTATGGTTGTTGTTGTTGTTGTACGAATTTGAACCCTCTTTATCAATATTCAGAACTCCACGCTTGATCAAAGCACCTTCAATAGTAATCGCATTTTCAATCACTTTTTAAAATGATTGAGGATAGTGAAGGTTTAGTCTATAACTCATTTCTTGATTCAGACTATCGATAATGATGTCCATCTTTTTTGTTTCAGGAATAGGGCGAGAGTATCTAGCAAACACCCTTTTCCACCTTTGCAAAAATATAGTGAAAGATTCCCCTAATTTTTGTTTCACCTTACAAAGATCAAGCATGGTTATCTGGTGTTGGATGTTGTAAGAGTATTGTGATATAAACTTGTTTATTAATTCCTCAAAGGTTTTGATGGGGGGAGTGATCTTTGAAAGCCACTCCATGGATTGTCCACCTAGACTTTGTGGAAACAATTGCATTAAGTAGGTATTGTCATGAGCGAATTCTAAGCTCATATTTCGGAAGTCCCTCACATGTTCAATGGGGTCAATTTTCCCATTATACCTATCAAATTTAGGGATTTCGCAATGTTTTGGAAAAGGAATCATTTGAAGACTCCTATCAAAAGTATAAGGACATATGTCATCCAAAACATACTTCTTTGTGGTACCCCCTTGCTTTTCTTTTATTTTCCCTTTTAATTCCTTGATCTGTTGAGTGAGGGCACTAAAATCATTAGGAGGAGTTTCACGATTTTCTTTAATCCCTTCTATGTCAAAATAAGTAGGTAGCTTAGCTCCTTGATTAGCTAATGAAAGGAAATATCTTTCCTTGTTTCATTCTAAAACCCTTTCCATAAGAGTATGGAATAGGGGATCCTGCTTTGCTTCTTGGAGCTTTTCTTCCGTTATTTCTTCAGTGTTTGAATTATGAAAAGGGATCTCTTCCCTCTCACTATTATCACCCATTTTGCTTACTGTACTTTCTCTTTCATCTTTTTCTATGTGCTTTTGAGATCTCATGACAACAGGCATAAGTTTCACTTAAATTCTACTAACCTTGATCAAAAGAATGAAATAGTTCAATGTTGATGGATATAAAAGTCAGGATAGAATGAAGATTCTATGAATTAAAAGATTTTTAATCTTTAGCTCGTGATTCCCTAATTAGAAGGATGAAAATCCTATTTGCGGGAATTAAACCAAAGATAAAAAATAAAGATGATTTTGCACTTTGTGAGCTTTGATCGTAGCTTTGTAAAAAGATGGATTTGATGGATGCCTAATGTGCTTGAGTTCTCTATTGTAGAATTTGATTGGGATGAGTAGCATACGTAATTGCAAGTTGCGGAATATAAGAAGAATGAATATGCTTACTATGGTTGTGCCTTTGAGAAAGGGCTCTTCTTTGAAAGAAGGCTCATGAGTATAAAGGTTCTACATCATAATCATCAGTGAAACTTCTAATATAGTCATGATATCGGTGAATAAAGGTCCTATGTTCAAGCAAGACCTTTCGAATTTGGTATAAAAATTTCCTCTTCTTCAATAACTTTTTATAACCAAGGGATTTCCTTGGATTTCTAATCTTCCTTTCTAGAGACTTCTTAGCAAAAGTTTTAGACTTCCAAACTCTGAGCATGCACCAAAATAGAGCCTGAATGTGCCAAAATAGACTACCTATGCGCCAAAACAGAACACAGGTGCACCGAAACAAAGCACAAATGTGTCAAAACAGAGCAACAATGCACCGAAATAGAGCGATGCACCAAAACAAAGCACAGATGTGTCGAAACAGAGCAGTGATATGCCGAAACAAAGCAGCGATGCATTGAAATAGAGCACAGATGTGTCGAAACAGACTAGGGATGCACTAAATTATCCGTTTAAACTTCTGAGACAGACATGTTTGGACAATTTGATATTTTTGGATGATCTTAGTTTGATTTAAATTTGAAAAACATAGCATAGAGAAGCAGACAGTTGTTTTGTTAATCCTAAAATCTAAACAAAGAGTGTATGTTCTTGAGATTTTTACAGGTTTTGAACAAAATACGCACTTCAGTAAGACTCACTCTCAATTTTTCAAATAGGTCATCATAGTAATCACAACCCACAGCTTAAAATCGCGTCGACTCACATAGCCATGTCACCCCCTAGAGGGCGCCGTGTTTTTGTCTTTTCCAAGTGCATACTCAAGGTGACAGAAGTGGATACCAAATCCCTTGAGCAAACAATCTATGGTGATTATATGGTGAGTGTCTTGGGGGCAGATTCTTCCCTCCCCTTGCACTGTGATTAAAATGATGTTTGGATATTGACACGGCCGACTTTCTACACTATGGTTCGTATTCAAGGTTTCCGTTTGGCATGGCAATAGATAAACTCCCTTAGGAGACCTCCCAAAATTTAGAACAAAGACTTTGGGGATGGTTATCTTTGCACACTGTCGTCGAATTGCGGACTTTCCCTGAATTCACTTTTGATTATAGTGGGTTGGAAAACTTGACTTTGGTTGTTCCCACTTAGATCGTTCTCGTAGGGTGAGTATTTTTTCCCACTATGGCAGGTGCTCAAGGATGTAATAAAGCATAAACATTGTAGGAAAATGAAAAGGTAGTCTGGTATTCTAGTCACCCAGTTAAGGGGAGAGCATAGACCTATTACCACAGACAAAGCAAACAATGTTCTTTTTATAGCACCAAATGACAATGATCTAAACTAAGTGAAGATGTTGCTTCACAATAGGCATGGGGTTCATTTTAGCTGCAAAAATAATGTGTGGTGACTACCCTAAGATTGATAGATTCCAGATTTTAAATTTCTATCCTAGGGTTGATTCATTTATTTTAAAAACTGAAATGAAAAATTTTGTCTGCAGATGGCGTCAGAATCAAAAAATTTGTTCACAAACCGCCTGCATGCGCTAAGAAAATTTTTGTCCACGAATGGTGTCAAAATCAAAATTTCTATTTACAAATCCCCGGTATGCGGTAAGACTGGTCCCCAATGCGCCAAAACGGTTACTGAATGCGCTGAAAGATCAATACGGGATGTGCCGAAATAGTCCCTGAATGCGTTGAAATAGTCTCTGGATGCGCCGAAATAGTTTGGGGATGCACTAAAATAGTCCGTCTATGCATTGAAAGAAAGCTCATATGCACCAAAGCGCAACTCCAATCTGTCTCCTGTCAGAAAATTCCTACAATAAAAATATTAAAACTAGGGGATGCCCCACGGTGGGCACCAAAAATATAATGTTAGAAAATGTGGATTAATTAAACAGTAAACTAACACACCAATAAGACATTATATTGAAAGAAAACAAATTAAAAAGCATAAATGCAAACTCTAACAGCTTCTTCAAATTCATCCCATCATCCTCTATCTCCAAGGATTTGATTAAAGGTGCTGGCTCTCAGTTGTGTAAGCAGCAGCTTGTTGAAATGGCAGCTTAGGAGAATGAGATTAATTGAAAATGCCTATGCATGACTAAATGATTTAAGCTATGAAACTGAAATGTTATGATGCTAGAATGCTGATAATATGGAAATGAAACTATAGTAACTGCGTATGAAATCTAAGATTCGAGGTGTGTCTTCAACTCATAAGGGGGCTGTATTTATAGATTTTTGAAGGCAAGAATCCAGTTGGAAAGGATCAATGGTTGAGTTCAAACCTGTTAAGATGAATGGTGAGAGATCGAGAAGTTGAAAAAAAGATGGAAGGTTAAGAGAAAGATGGAAGATGTTTCCATAATTTAAATAAATAATATTTAATTATGTGTGAGTGATGATAAAAAACACTTTAATTAAATATATAAAATACTTAATTAAATATGAGAAGAAGAAAGTTTCTAATTAAATATTTTTAGAATATTTAATTATGGAGGAAAGAAAGATTTTAATTAAATATTGGAAATGTTTAATTAAGTGGAAAAGAATAAAGAATTAGAAAGAAAGCATTTAATTAAATATTGGAAATATTTAATTATGGAGAAAAGAAGAATATCATTTAAATTTAGAATTTAAACTTGTGATAATTAATATAAATAAATTGTGAAATCTATTTAATTAATTAAGAGGAATATAGCAATACTTAAATAAACTTATTTATTTAATTAAACTAGAAGAACTGGAAAAATGAACAATATAAATAAATAATTAGATTTATTTATATGTAGATGACTCAAGAATATTAATTAAATAATTCATATTTAATTAATTAACAAGTTTGATTAACAGTGACCATTTTTAGAAGTGTACAGTTTGTAATCAAAGAACATTGAGAGGGGGGAGGGTGTGAATCGATGTTTTGCAATTTCTAACTTTATTAATCTGACTCTTCAAGCATCTATAACATTCAACCAAAAGAAATATGCATGAACATAAAACAAACAACCACAACACCATAACACCATAACACCATAACACAATAATTTCTAAGTGGAAACCCTATTAGGGGAAAAACCACGGTGGAAGGCCAATCCACAATATTATCTAATTATACTCAAAAATGTTTTATAGAATGGGAATGCACTTGCATTCAAGCACACTTCCTAGAGCTCATTGCTCAAAGAAGACTCATTGTCTTACAAAGATAATCAAATTAAATCCATTTGATAATTTGAACTAAAAAGAGCATCTTCCAATGTTTGATTACAGTTCCAATTAGGCTCAAAAATTGATCTTTTTTCCTTCTGATTGTTTCTATGCTTCTGCTCTACTCTACTATAACTTGAATCAAAAAATCCTTAATGCACAAGTGAAACTATGCATAATCACTCTATAACCCTTCTAATATTCGCAACACACATCAAAAGACCTTGTTCATATATCAAAATGATATGATCGATCACTTATATAAATCCACGACTAAGAGTTTAATCACTTGTTGTCGGCTCAAATAAAAGTATGAAAATATTTACAAATTGTTAGCTTAATCCATGGTATATTATTGATGCGCATCAACCAAAGTCAGCTCCAACATAGTAGGGACCTAAATGAACATTGTCGAACACAAAAATACTTAAGCAATTACTTCCCAAACATCTGCGGCATGTTATATTCTCAAAGTCAGCTTTCTGCACTGATATACAAGAAATTAATCAATCAGATCTTCTAATTTGCACACCAATGAATGTGCACCTTGGATAATATAGTATGTACACCATAATATCTTCCCTGAGATCCACAAATCAAAATGATAACATAAAATATTCATGTGAATCGATGAACATAAAACTGTCGGATACTTTGTTCGTCCTTGATTGTCTTCAATCTGACTGTCGGTATGATCAAATGATGATGTGCGGATCCAATCACCAACTAGGGTTTCCATCAATGAAAACACTAGAAAACATTTGCAATGTCTCTTGCCGAAACTACTATCCAAAACTAGCCTCACAATATAGAAAATATATAAGTGAATTTTACACGTTGAAGTAGGCAACAACCTATTAGAGACACCAATCCCATAATGTACTTGCAGGTACCAACCTACTAGAGACACCAATCCCTAATTAATTATAAAAACAAGTAGAACACTAGTTCTACCAAAATACAAAGATAGTGCTTGTGGATCTTCTATGAATCTCATACACATGCTAGAATCATAGCTAACACTCTTCCTTACGGCATATGATATTTTGATATTTACACACACATCAAAATGCAACTCTTCACCACCTTCTCTTTAATTTATACCTACAACCAAATTTTGTTCACACTGATGTAATTCTAATTTTCATCAGTTACACAATGCATTTGAATATATGAAATATATACATGAAATTATATTAACATTGTTCTATGTTTCCCAGGGATCAACAAACAACTAGGATGACATAATGTGGACCTAAATTCAAATTACATGAAAAGTGTAACATGTCAATCAAAAATCAAATTTATTGCCACCAACAAAACATGATCACATATCCTACCACAAGAACCTTAATCAAGTCTCGTTTTAACACCACATAAAATATTTGAATTTTGCACACTACTAGCCATTACTGCACATGCATTGAACTTCAATTAGATGATAGATAGACATAAATAACCTTCTATCACTTCAAAATTTTTGTATGATGAACACCATATCCTCTAGAAACTCTAAAATATGATAGAAGTAAAGGAATACTCTCCTTTCAAACCGTAGAGCCTACAATGTCTCCAAAAGGGAGACTTGAGAAACACTAAACCTAATAAATATAGTGCTGAAATATCTTGGTATATTCCTTTGGACAATTGTGCTGCCATAGTGAATTTAGATACATCCAAGATATTGTTAGAATACAATAATTTCTCCAAGCTTTGAAAGGTAATCACATCTCAAGAAAACTAATTTAGTGATATGATTGATAAGACAACTTCTTCATGATTGACACCTTCAGACACACAATATGCACCCAAAAATATAGCATATATTTTTGCAACTGAAAATGATAGGTCAAGGGGAATATAATGATAATTTTAGTTCTCCAATATTTTTCATCTTTGGCATCAACCTTCTACAATAGTGAAATATTTGACATCAATGACAACCTATGTTCAAAAATATCCCTCTTTCTCATTGATGGTAAATAGAAAGATGTTGGGCCACCTATAAAACTAGTTGATCACATACAAGCATATTTCTCTCCCTTGGATTGATTTCTCCCCTTGCAAGATATAGAATTTTGAGTTCACTTTCTCCTTGCAGATATACAATTTTGAGTCCACTTTCTCCCCCTTTGACATCAATGGAAAATTTCAACATCCTGCATTTCTCCCCCTTTGTATCCATTTTTTTTGGTGCAATCTCGATACATAACCCAATCCATATAATTATTTCTTGAATAGATTCCCCTTGAGTCCATGCTTCACTACTTCTAAAAATGTTCTACAAGACCACCCAACCTTCTTTCAATAAGGAGACCAAGCTCCCCCTCAATTTGTGCTTCCTCTTGATTCAAGAGGAGGGAGCAATAACTCCTAGCTTCTACCAGAGAAACTCAAATGTCTCCTTAGGAAGTGGTTTTGTGAATATATTTGCTACTTGCTCCTTTGTCTCAACATACTCCAACTTCACCTCCTTTTCAACAACTTCCTCTTAGAAAATGATACTTGATTGTAATGTGTTTTTTCCTTGAATGCATCACTATATTCCTTGAGATATTTATAGCACTGGTGTTCTCATAGAGAATAGTGATAGTTTCATCAAACTCAATCTTCATCTCCTTCAAATTCTGCTTCATCTAAATCACTTGAGTGCAACATGATGCTACAACAATGTATTCCACTTTTGTTGTAGATAATGAAACTGAGTCTTGTTTCTTGCTCAATCAAGACACCAAACTATCACCAAGAAAGAATGTTCCACCACTTGTTCTCTTTTAGTCATCTATGCATATCATGCTCAATCTGCATCTATGTATGTAGTCAAAGTGAAGTTTTTACTCTTTGGATACTAGATTCCAAAAATCCTCTTTACTACTTTAACATGAGTTTCTTTAGGTGCTACCTAAAATATAGAAACCATTCCAACTAATTGCATTATATCTAGTTTAGATGTTGTCATCTACAAGAAACTACCAATCATAAATTTGTACAAGGTTTTTTCTATCAGAGCAGATTCTATTGTCCCACTGGGTTTTCTTTCTCTACCTCATTATTGCATTTGTACATGGGTACCTGATTAGGCCTTGTTGTCGGGACCCATTCATGCTTTCTTGCATTCATCTTAGTTTTAGGTGCATGCTTATCTAGTCTCCCTAAGTTACACTAATGGGGGGGTGTTAGTGTAATTAATTAATTATTACACCAGTATAAGTTAACTTTGGTTTTAATTAATCATATTAGTCCTAAGTTGCATTTAATCATTTAATAAAGTTGTTGAGATAAGATTCCATTCTAGAAGATGAGTTGTCTTTTCTAGAACTTATCTCCATCTTATTATCATTCCCTAGGTAGTTTGTTAGGGTTTCTTGTTGTCACATGAAGTGTGATTTGAACATTGGGCAACGTCATTTTCATTCTAGGTTTAGCACTTGCCTATATAATCAGGCATATGTACTCTTTGTAATTTATCCATCTATCCATCTACCTATCAATCTGATAGATCATAATAGAATCTCTATTTTGAATGTCATTATCATACTTTCTTTGTGGTTGAATATTTCTTTTTGGCAAAGGTCCTTCATTGAAGATAGTATTGCAGCTTCATCAAGGACACCTGTGCATCCATCATTCCAACATGGTATCAGAGCTATTCCAATGAAAGTTCATCCCAGGATCAAGAAATTTTGACTAGTGAGATTCTTTGGCATGCAAGGGTTTGTTGCAAGCCATTTTTAATTGGAGCCATCATCATATTTGCTTCAAAAATCTAGTTTTCACTCATTTGCAGGAAAAACGATTTTTGGGTTTTGTAGCCAGCATCAAAATCTAAAATGTGTATTTTTTAGATTTTGCATATATTACATAGATCTGGAGAAAATTGCAGTCTAAAAAGCGTCGGGCGTCATTTTTCTCCTGGCTGAAGGTTTTAAAAAATGAATTTTTCATCTTTTACTTGTTGGATCAAGAAACAATTTATGGGTTTTATTTCTAGCATCAAAATATTTTTGGGTTTTTATTTTTTTCTACAAAAAATTAGATTTTCCATAAATCAAATTAGAAATAAACGTTTTTTATTAGAAAACTCGTTTCCTGCAAGCTAAATTCAATTTTTTTGAAATATTCATAACTTTTGGCCACGATGTCCATTTTTGGCAAACAAGATATTGACGGAAAGCTTGTTTCGAACACTTCATAGTCGTGTAGGCCATTTTTTCAGATTTGGTCATCTACATAAATTTGAAGTTATTTTTCATCATGGAGATAGATGTGAACATTGGTTTGTGCATGCACTCCTTTTAATTTTTTGTTTATGCATATTTAGGCATTCTCTCCTTTTGCAATCATTGGGTATTGTAATAAATAAACTGATATACAGTTCCATCAGGGGGGTTTCTTGCATAATAATCTAATTAGAGTGTGCATGCACTTTGATCTTCATTGTGTTTTGATGACAACTCGCATGGGTTGTAATCTGGTTTCTTAGTTTCTTTTGGCCACTTTTTTGTCCTAGCTTGACACATATCAGATTCATTTTGGATCCATCTCAATTTGAGGGCCACTAAATTTATGGTTAATGTTCCTGAGTCTTTATGGTACTTGTTCTCATGGAAAATTTTTAGTCTCAGTTTGACATCGGCATCGAGATTCATGGCTTATAGATTCTATCATCATCTTTTCATCTACTATTGTTTTATGGATTCTAGATTTGTTCCAGTTTGGTGTTTTCGAGAGTTCTGTGGCATCAGGTCTGTTGTTACATTATTATGATTCTGATATGGTTTCTTGTAGACAGAAGTATCTTTCCTTGCTTGTCAGATTGCGGTTCCAGTGTTACTCCACGGTGTTCTTCCAGTGCTTCTTTGTAGTAGTCATCTCATTGTAGGGGGGGTTTGTCCCACTAGGTTTTCCTTCTCTACCTCATTATTGCATTTGTACATGGGTACCTGATCATGCCTTGTTGTCGGGACTCATTCATGCTTTCTTACATTCATCTTAGTTTTAGGTGCATGCTTATTTAGTCTCCCTAAGTTGCACTTATGGGGGGGTGTTAGTGTAATTAATTAATTATTACACTAGCATAAGTTAACTTAGGTTTTAATTAATCATATTACTCCTAAGTTGCATTTAATCATTTAATAAAGTTGTTGAGATAAGATTCCCTTCTAGAAGATGAGTTGTCTTTTCTAGAACTTATCTCCATCTTTTTATCATTCCCTAGGTAGTTTGTTAGGGTTTCTTGTTGTCGCATGAAGTGTGATTTGAACACTTGGCAACATCCTTTTCATTCTAGGTTTAGCACTTGCCTATATAATTAGGCATATGTACTCTTTGTAATCTATCCATCTATCCATCTATCTATCAATCTGATAGATCATAATAAAATCTTTATTTTTAATGTCATACTTTCTTTGTGGTTGAATATTTCTTCCTGGCAAAGTTCCTCCATTGAAGATTGTATTGGAGCTTCGTTAAGGACACATGTGCATCCATCATTCCAATAGTTGTAATGATGGATGCACAGATGGACCTTTGCCAGGAAGAAATATTCAACCACAAAGAAAGTATGATAATGACATGCAAATATAGATTCTATTATGATCTATCAGATTGATAGATAGATGGATATTTTACAAAGAGTACATATGCTTGATTATATAAGCAAGTGTTAAACCTAGAATGAAAAGGATGTTGCCAAGTGTTCAAATCACACTTCATGTGACAACAAGAATCCATAACCAACTACCTAAGGAATAATAACAAGAAGGAGATAAGTTCTAGAAAAGATAACTCATCTTCTAGAAGGGAATCTTATCTCAACAACTTTATTAAATGATTAAATGCAACTTAGGACTAATATGATTAATTAAAACCTAAGTTAACTTATGCTAGTGTAATAAATAATTAATTACACTAACACCCCCCCATAAGTGCAACTTAGGGAGACTAAATAAGCTTGCACCTAAAACTAGGATGAATGCAAGCAAGCATGAATGGGTCTCGACAATAAGGCTTGATCAGGTACCCATGTACAAATGCAATAATGAGGTAGAGAAGGAAAACCCAGTGGGACAAACCCCCCTACAATGAGATGACTGTTGCAAAGAAGCACTGGAAGAACACTGTGGAGTAATACTGGAACCACAATCCAGTAAGCGAGGAAAGATACTTCTGTCTACAAGAAACCATATCGGAATCATAATAATGCAACAACAGACCCGATGCCACAGAGCACTCAAAAAATACCAAACTGGAACAACCCTAGAATCCATAAAGCAACAGTAAATGAAAAGATGACGAGAGAATCTGGAAGCCCTGAATTTCGATGTCGATGTCAAACTGAGACTAAAACTTTTCCATGAGAACAAGTACCATAAAGACTCATGAATATTAACCACAAATTTTATGGCCCTCAAACTGAGATGGATCCGATGCAGATCATTAACCATATGCTCTCAATCTAAAGTGTGAATTGATATGAATCTAATATGTGTCAAACTAAGACAAAATATGGCCAAAAGAAACTAAAAAATCATATTACAACCCATGCGAGTTGTCATCAAAACACAATGAAAATAAAAGTGCATGCACACTCTAATCAGATTATTATGCAAGAAACCCCCCTAATGCAGCTTTATATCAGTTCATTTATTACAATACCCAATGATTGCAAAATGAGAGAATGCCTAAATATGCATAAACAAAAAATTAAAAAGAGTGCATACACAAACCAATGTTCACATCTGTCTTTATGATGAAAAATAACCTCAAATTTGTGTAGATGACCAAATCTGAAAAAATGGCCTACACCACTATGAAGTGCTCGAAACAAGTTTTCCGTCAATATCTCGTTTGCCAAAAATGGACATCGTGGACAAAAATTATGAATTTTTCAAAAAAATTGAATTTAGCTTGCAGGAAATGAGTTTTCTAACAAAAAACATTTATTTCTAATTTGATTTCTGAAAAATATACTCACTGTTTGTAGACAAAAAAAAAAACCCAAAAATATTTTGATGCTAGAAATAAAACCCAGAAATTGTTTCTTGATCCAACAAGCAAAAGATGAAAAATTGATTTTTTTTAACCTTCAGCCAGAAGAAAAATGATGGTCAATGCTTTTTAGACTGCGATTTTCTCTAGATCTGTGTAAGATATGCAAAATATAAAAGATATCCATTTCAGATTCTGATGCTGGCTACAAAACCCAGAAATCGTTTTTCTTGGAAATGAGTGAAAACTAGATTTTTGAAGCAAATATGATGACGGCTCCAATAAAAAATGGCTTGCAACAAACCATTGCTTGCCAAAGAATCTCACTAGCCAAACTTTTTTGATCTTGGGATGAACCTTCATTGGAATAGCTCTAATACCATGTAGAAGTTGAAAAAATACAACTTCACAAACCCCGAAGATCACCTGCATGCAAATAACCTGTCAAAAAACAAGAGATGAAGACAAACAATCAATTCATTCTCTCATTCTCTCTAATATATACGTTTTCAGTTTTCAAAGAACCCTTGCTTGTTTGTCTCCATCTCTTCTTTTGTGTTTATTTGCATGTAGGTGATCTTTGGGGTTTGTGAAGTTGTATTTTCTCAACTTCTACAAATTCATGATCTTTACTCAAATTGCATCTTGTAACAATAGGTGTTCCTACTAGTTTGCAATTTTCCATCCTAAAATTTCTTAGCATTTCATTCATGCATGTGTTCTAGGAAACAAAAATACCTTTATCTAATTATACAATGTGCAATCCAAGAAAGAAAGATAATTCACCTAGAATAAAAAAATTAGACTCATCCTATATTGCTTTCTAAAATTCCTTGCACAAGTCATCATTGCTAGGTCACCAAAAATTATATCATCTACATAGACCACAACTATCAACATGATCACCTTTTATTTTTATGTATGTATTATTATCTGCACTTCCTCTCCACAACCCTTGTTGTTGCAAGTATCCATACAACCTTGAATACAAATCTCAGTGGTGTAAGAGGACCAACACCTTGTGATGAAATCAAATTTAATTTGAAGGTCTTGTGATTGTCAAGCAATGAGGAAGTTGTAAAATATGTTGAAATTTGAAGAATTGTAAATTAAATGTCATAATGACGGATGAGTTGTAGGTGGGTGTTGTGTTTTAAGGTCATATTTTGAATTCTAATAAGGTCTAAAAGGCCCTATAATATGTATTTGAAGTTGTTTGGTGTCTTAGGAGGTCAATTAGATGAAGTTTATAGTAACATTTGTAATTAGGAGGCAGTTTAGGGGTTGTTAGTGTTTGAAAAGTGGTTGAAAGTAGTTATAGACATTGGGGGAGTTGAGTTTGGATGAAAAAAAATACAAATATGATGTAAAAGCCCGAATGGAGGGGGATGAAGAAAATATGAATCATATTCAATAAGAATTTTGCCTGATTTAAGTAATTTTCTATGTTGTACGATATTCTCTTTCTTTACAGTACGGACCAGTACTGATCTTCCATGGTCTGATCTCTCTTGTGAACATGGACTAATTTTTTTACTTGAAATTTCCTTTTTTTTGAAGGTTTAATCCATTGTAAGTTGTGTGGAAATCATAAAAATAGTGACTGCCCTATTTTAATTGTGCAAGGGTTTGAGGGCCTTAAACTAGTGGTTTTCACCAATCCACCCACTATAATGGACCTATAACTTGATGGATTGGTGTGTAACATGTTTGAATAAGTTTTAATTTTCTTTAGAATTCTATTAGAGCATAAAATTGGCTGGTGGAATAATACCCCTCGTTGTACAGTGATTTTTTGTGTGAAATTCAAGCAACCTAGGTATGGTTTTGGTGAACTAGTGTGTGTTTTGACCTTGTGAACATTTTTTGGGCCTAGGAAGATGTTTTGAGAGGTGTTTGGAGTGTTGGTTTGATTGGGGAAGGATTGGGGTTGTGTTTTCCACCAAAACCCTTGATTTTTGTATGTTTTAGGAGGGTTTTAAGTTTAAAGGTTTAAATGAGCATGTGGGATCAGGAAACCTAGAAAATCCTTGGTTTTGTATCATTTCTCAAGACTTTCTTTGGGTTTGGGGGTCTGGTGACGAGATTAAAGGGTGGTCTCTTTGGAAAAGTGGCCTAAAATAGTGGAAATTCCATCTTTGAGGCACTCAGTTCAAAGGAGTGGTACTTGGTTTTCCAATATGTTATGTAACCCTAAAATGGGTATCTAAATCCATATTTAGTTCTCTGAGTGTTTTAGATAAGTTTCCTGAAAGGCCACAAAAACCCGTTTTCCATTGCTACAAGGAAACTTGTGTACATGGGGGTGAATATGAGAAGTTCAACGAGCCTATCCTGGTAATTATGCAAAATTGTTTCATTTGTCATTTCTTGGATGTTGATAACCGTTTTGGAAGTTTTGTGGAGTTTTGATGCTCTTTTGCATGTTGGAGTGGTTTTGGGTCCCTTGGCTCTACATCATAGTGGTATCAGAGTGAGGAAGTAGATCTCTTGAAGATTGAAGGAGAAGAATTTGGAGTTGAAAATACATCATGGCTATCAGAGGTTTGAATGAGAAGGAGATATAGATGAGGAATAAAATTTTCAAGACTAGGTGCAAGTGCAAAGGTAAGGTATGCAAGGTTATGGTTGATTCAAGTAGTTTGGATAACTTGGTAGCTCTTGAAATGGTTGAAAAATTGAACTTAGAAAGATTTCCACATGATTCACCTTATTATGTTTCATTGATGAATGGGCAGAACACATTTTTGGTTAAAGAGCAGTCATGGGTTGAATTTCAAATAAGGGAATACAAGGACAAACTATTGTGTGATATTGTACCATTGAATTCTTGTCATCTAATTTTTGGGAAACCATGGTGTGGGGAAATATTTGTTGTGTACTATGGTAGGGATAACAAGTACCAGTTTAAAAAGGATGGGAATATTTATAATTTTGATCTCATTGGTGGAAGAAGATAATGGCCAAGACAAGGAGACAAGGGTGTTGTTGAAGGAAAGAAAAAAGTTCCTAGGATACAAAGAAGACAAAAACAAGGAAGAGGCAACCATTACAAGTGGAGAGGTCACTGAGACACCAGGGGTAGTAGCAGATTCAAAATTGGAAAATATAAAGGATGGTGAGAAAGAAGACATCAACATTGAAGAGGCCTTGAGGATGCAAGGTAAGCTTGAGATTTGTGCGGAAGGAAAAGACCAGGTGAAATTTTGTTCATTAAAGACTAAAACTGATGCAAGGTAGACCTCTATGAAAGATACAGGGATAGCTGAGGTTGAGACTAAGTTTTGTGATAAGAAAGTTATTGGGATAGAGAGATTAGAGAGGGAAAAAGATGTGAGTGCAAGTGATTTGTAGGGATGGCAAAGCAAGGGCATTGAGGAAAGGATATGTGGTCCATTGAGTGGACAAGAGAATAAGGTGCAATAGGTGTTTGAAGGTAGGGATGGAAGACCTATTGATAAAAAGATCTTAAATACTGAAATTCAGGTGAATAATGAACTCATAGAGGGTGACAATGAAGAGAAGAATGATAAGAGGCTTGAAGAGCATGTGGAGATTATGATAGGGACAGTTTGGTGTCCTATGAAGTTGATTGAAAACAAAAGCTAGTCTAATACTGGAAATATAGTGAGTATGGATGTTGGAAATATAGTAGTAAAGGTGGACAGTGAGGTGAAGGTAAATGAGAAAGAATCCCAAGGGATCTGGCAAGTGAAGGAGAGTATATTGGTTGAGGTAAACCAATGTGAAAGCATGGTGATAGGAGGTGGTGAAGAATAGTTAGGTTGTGTTTGTGAGGTTAGTAGGACAAAGGTCCTTGAGGAAGAACATAAGAGGCAAAGTATGGACAGTCAAGAGGATGAGTTGCATAGCCTAATGATGGCACACGAATATAAGGAATTTGAAAGGACAATGCAGGTTAAGAAAACAGGGATGAAGGAAGGTGAAGGTCTGATGCAAGGCCTTAACATGGATAAGAATTTTATTATAGTCAAAGAAGAGACGGTAAGCCAAGAAGAATTGCAGGGAACAGTGCAAGAAACTATGATAGAGGTTGTGGAATCTAAGAAAATGCAGATACAGGTTGTAGTCACCATGAAGGGTGAAAGAAAAGAGAAGGTAAGGAAAGTGCAAAGGGTCTCAGTGGGAAAAGATACTAAGAATGATCCAATGCAGATGACAATGATGGGTCAAAGAATGGCTAAAGATAAAGGATATGTGTGGTCTCCAAAGGAGATAAATAGGAGAAGAAAGTTTGAGATTGGGGCAGTGAGTTGTCCTTGGTGGATGAACTTAGCTATGGGGTAGTTATATACTATCATGACCGGGGTTCCAAGCATAATGAACCTGAGAATGGATGTGAAGAGGAAGGTTAAGAGACAGAGTATGAGGGAAGTCATTTGTTGCTTCTCGAATTTGTTGATTCTATTGCTGGGAGCTAAGCCTAGGGTAAAGATGAAAGAGGATAGTCTAGATGTGAGTTGTTCTACATTGAATGAAGTTGAAGAACATAGTAAGAGTATATGGATGGAGACAAATCAGAGAAAATTGATCCAAATTGAAAAAGTAAACATGCAAATAGGTGACAAGTTAGGCATGAAGATTGGAGAAATGGACAAGTACAAGCCCAAGGTCAAGATGAAGCATTTGCATGGACAAATGAGAGTTTTAACCATGTTTATTTTGCAAGTTCAAAGGTTCCAAGGGACTAGGAATAGTTTCAAAATGGGGTGTAGGGTGCAAGAGCACCAACACCTTGTGATGAAATCAAATTTAATTTTAAGGTCTTGTGATTGTCAAGCAACGAGGAAGTTGCAAAATATATTGAAATTTTAAGAATTGTAAATCAAATGTCATAATGACAGGTGAGGTCTAGGTGGTTTTTGTGTTGTAAGGTCATTTTTTGAATTATAATAAGGTCTAAAAGGCCCTATAATATGTATTTGAAGTTGTTTGGTATCTTAGGAGGTCAATTAGGTGAAGTTTGTAGTAACATTTGCAATTAGGAGGCAGTTTAGGGGTTGTTAGTGTTTGAAAAGTGGTTGAAAGTAGTTATAGACATTGGGGGAGTTGAGGTTGGATGAAAAAAAATACAAATACAATGTAAAATCCCGAATGGAGGGGGATGAAGAAAATAGGAATCATATTCAATAAGAAATTTGCTTGATTTAAGTAATTTTTTGTGTTGTACAATATTCTCTTTCTTTGTACAAACCCATACAGGTCTTCCATGGTCTGATCTTTCTTGTGAATGTGGAATAATGTTTTTACTTGCAATTTCCTTTTTTTTTAAGGTTCAATCCATTGTAAGTTGTGTGGAAATCATAAAAATAGTGACTTCCCTATTTTAACTATGCAAGGGTCTGAGGGCCTTAAACTAGTGGTTTTCACCAATCCACCCACTATAATGGACCTGTAACTTGGTGGATTGGTGTGTAACATGTTTTAATAAGTTTTAATTTTCTTTAGAAGTGTATTGGAGCATAAAATTGGCTTGTGGAATGATAACCCTGGTTGTACAGTGATGTTTTATGTGAAATTCAAGCAACCTAGGTAGGGTTTTGGTGTACTAGTGTGTTTTTTGGCCTTTTGAACATTGTTTGGGCCTAGGAAGATGTTTTGAGAGGTTTTTGGAGTTTTGGTTTGATTCGGGAAGGATTGGGGTTGTGTTTTCCACCAAAACCCTTGATTTTTGCATGTTTTAGGAGGGTTTTAAGTTTGAAGGTTTAAATAAGCATGTGGGATCAGGAAACCCAGAAAATCCATGGTTTTGTATCATTTCTCAAGACTATTTTTGGGTTTGGGGTTCTGGTGAGGAGATTCAAGGGTGGTCTCTTTGGAAAAGTGGCCTAGTTAGAGGCCTAAAACAATGGAAAGTCCATCTTTGAGGCATTTAGTTCAAAGGAGTGGTACTTGGTTTTCTAGTATGTTATGTAACCCTAAAATGGGTATCTAAATTTATATTTAGTTCTCTGATTTTTTTGGATAAGTTTGGTGAAAGGCCACAAAAACCCGTTTTCCATTGCTACAAGGGAACTTGTGTACATGGGGGTGAATATGAGAAGCTCAATGTGCCCATCTTGGTAATTGGGGAAAAATGTTTCATTTGTCATTTCTTGGATATTGATAACCTTTTTGGAAGTCTTGTGGAGTTTTGATGCTCTTTTGCAAGTTGGGGTGGTCTTGGGTCCCTTGGCTTTGCATCACTCAGGGAGCTTTCTTGAATCCATACAAAGCCTTCTTGAGTTTGTAAACATAATTTGAATTGTTAGAACAATGAAACACTTTTGATTTTTTAATGTAGACCTCTTCTTCTAGTTGTCCATTCATAAATTTTGAATTTGCATCCATCTAGTATACATTGAAATTCTTGAATGTTGAAAGAGCTAAAAACATCTTGATTGCTTCTATTCTTGCTATTGGAGAAACTTTATCTTAAAAATCTATGCCTTCAACTTGATCATATCCCTTACAAACAAGTATAGCCTTGTTCTAGACCACTTCACCATCTTCATTCAACTTGTTTCTAAAAACTAATTGGTTCCAATCAAATTCTTGCCTTTAAGTCTTAGCAAAAGTTCCCAAGTTTTATTCTTCTTGATCTATTTCAGCTCTTCCTCCATAGCTTCTATGTAGCTTTTATCTTTGCTTTCTTCTTTATATGACTTAGGCTCTATCTTTGACAATAATTCAAAGTGTACTTGCTCATTTTCCCTCTCAAGTCTCTTCCAGGTCTAAACCCCACTATCTTTGTCTCCTATAATTTGGTCTTCAGAGTGATTCTCTTGAACATACTTTGTTAGATTTTTTGTAACAACTTCTCAATCTTCAATACTACTATGAATTGGCTCTTCATCATCTTCTACTTTCAAAATACCAAAAGATTTAATTGTTTCATCAATCCTCATATTTTCACTTTATACAATCCTCTTCAACATTTCGTTATAACATCTATGTGCTTTACTTTTCAATGAATAACAAAGAAAAATGCCTTCATCAAATCTGGAATCAAACTTACCCCCATTTTATTTATTCTTTTTGATGTAGCATTTTCTTCTATATATTTTGAGGTGTTTGATTGATGTTGGTCTTCCTCTCCATAACTCATATGGTTTTTTATCAATCTTACATCTGATTTGAGCTTTGGTCAAAATATACACAATAGTCTAAATTGCTTCTATCCAGTATGTATCTAGTAGATTGGCTTGACTCAACATTGTTGTTACCATCTCATGTACTGTTTGGTTCTTCCTTTTAGAAACTCCATTTTGTTGTGTAGTTCTAGGAGAATAAAATTCCCTTCAACTCCCATAATCTTCACATAATCTATCATACTTGTCAGAAATGAATTCTTCGCCTTTGTCTAATCTCAAATCCTTGATTTCTCTTCCAATTTCATTCTTTGTACTATTTTTGTGAATGCTTTAAACTTTTTAAATGCTTCTAACTTATCTTTTAGAAATGTAATCCAATTCATCCTAGTGTAATCATCAATGAGCATCATGGAATACCTGCCACCTTGTAGAATTTTTATCCCCATAGGTTCGCACAAGTCTATATGAACAAAATCTAAGGGTTTTTATGTAGAATAGTCCTTATTAGGAAATCTATTTTTTTATCTGCTTTCCTTCATGACACAATTTGCAACTGGTAGACTGAGGCTTAAGTATGTCCCAAACCATTCCTTCTAAGCTAATCTTCACAATATCATCAAAAAATATATTTGCTAACCTTTTATGTCAAAGCTAGCTTTCTTCTTTTTGCATAGTGAGACAACCTTGTCCATTCAACTCACTGAGATGATATAAGTCACTATCTATCCTGCTTCCTTCCACAATTAGTTCTTTGATGCTTGACTCCCTGATCTCACAACCTTCAACACTAAAACATAGTGTATAACCTTTATCATGCATCTAATTTACACTTAAAAGATTATGTTTTAGTTCCTCAACATACAAAACATCATGTGTCTTTGTCCTACCACCATCAAGACTCAAGGTACCCTTACCAAAAAATTCAGCAACAAAATTATTTTCAAGAGTCACAAACCCTCCTTCAAATTTCTTATCTAATTCATGAACTTAATTTTATTTCTAGTCATGTGGCCTGAGCAACCATTGTCGATGATCCACAGGTTCTTCTCATTTTGAGCATGTAGAGAAATTTGAGCAATTATTGACATTTCTAACTTCCTCCCTTCTAGTACCTTCTTCTAGACTTTATCTTATTCATGATTCCTAATTTTTTATCCTTTTCTTCCACTTTCTAGTAGAGGAGAACTCATAAAATTGATTTTACAGTTCCTTGCAATGTGTCCAAATTTGTTGCATTTGCAACAAATGATATTAAAATTATATAGAGGTGCAAATGCATTATTGTTGAAAAAGTTACTTCTTCTTCTAGAGATTTTCTAAAATCCATAGCCTTATGACCAAAATTATTGCAATTAAAACAATAACCAAAGAAAGGATAATTAGGCCTGGTGTTGTATTTGTATCTTCTAGATCTTCTTCTCTTCTTCTAAACTTGAATAATGTTGTCATTTTCTATCTTTCTTTCTTTACTTACAATGTGTATAGTCATAAAATTGCACCCATTGCAAGTTCACATACATTATTTTATCCACTTTACTTTTGATTCCCTTAGTATCTTGTGTAGGCTCATTTTAGCCCCTGCATCAACCTTTTTCCCTTCTCAAGATGCTCCAACACCCTTTTCCACAACTATCTTGGTGCAACCGCTTTGCATCGAACCTTATGATTTTCCCACTTTTGTCATTTTGTAGTGTGACATGTCCGGATACTAGCACGATGCAAAGATGTGCACTAGCATTTTTGTGACATTTCAATGTTCAAACAATCATTTCCATGCATGTTTTCCACTTTTTAACTACCTTTTTTGGTGGTAATGGCCGAGGATGCCCAAAAATGGATCAAAAAGCTTCTCTTCTCTCCTTAAAAGCTATCTTTTCATTTCATTTGCATCTCTTCTCTACTTCTAGATTCACTCGAGCCTCATTCCATCTTCTAGCTTCTTTCTAGTCTTGTTATTTTTTCTCACACAATTCCATATAGCTTGTTCTAGCAGCTTGAAGCTCTCTTAGCTCTTGCAGCTCCATCTCCCTTGCCATATACTTGTGAGCCTCCCAAAATTCCATATCCCATATTGGTTACATTTACATATCGTGATATGGGTTCTCGTCCTTGAGCGGGGATTGCTTTTATCACCTCTTTTGTGATCCAGGCTCTCCTCCTTGACCAAGATTTGCTTTTATCACTCCTACTTTGTGGTGTGGGTTCTACTCCAAAGTAGGTTTTTCTTTCACCATGCACCTTTTTCCATTTCGATTACTCTCTTTCTTTCTATTTGGCTATCTGTGGAGGTGGGAACACCAAAATGGGGGTTTGACTAAGGCAAAACCCTATATAGCCCCAACTTTCTCTCCAGATCTTTCACATGTAGGTTTTGAAGACATTCACGTGTTGGAGGTTTCATCACATGCATGGTTGTAAATATTTCTTTTCTACTTCCTATTCTCTTTACGTAATTTGCTTTATTTTAGTTTCATCACTCTCTGTCATTCCCTTATACTCTAGGAGTTCTTAGCAAATTGCATTGCAAATAGTCACTTAGCTATTTTATGTGATACACCTTCTCTTTGGTCCGTACAGGATGCTACCACACCTTGGGGATGTTAGTGCACAACGTTGTCATCCGTATTCCTCACTACTGTCCTTTGGTCGAGAGCTTGTTGTTTTGTCCAAAGAATCTCTATGACCCACACTTTTTGATTCTAGTACTATCACGTCTCTAATTTTGGTGATGCCTACTTTTTCTTTATGTGGTTTTCGCTTCATGATTACATGTATGTGTATGGTAGATTAAATGATAATAAATTTGGTGTTAAATTTCAAGGAAATTTGTAATAAATGAAACATTGTCTTATTTGAAAATGATGTAAAATAGAAAAATGATATTCAGAATTAATGTATTATGATCTTATGAGTTAAGTTGATTTGATTCTATTGGATACCAATCTCATGTTGTTTTCTTGAGTGTACTTGAGTGGCAGGCCATCGAAGACCAAGGGTGTGGCTAAGGTAAGGGAGATTAGCCTCTTGGCAGGGTAAAGCAGGAATGATGCTCTCGATCACACACAAACACTTAGAGTCATATAGATGCATTTAGCATGTGTTTGGATGATTGTTTTATTATTAGTAAATTTTAAATGGTTATTTTCTTTTTCGAATATGCAAATAAAAGAATGGAAAATTAAATCTAGATTAATTAAATATTTATATATGCAATTGAATGTTGAGTGGAGTTGTTTAAAATAATTGTTTGATTTCAAATAATGTGAATTCCATGTGCATGTTTTAATATTTGCATGATTTCAAATAATGTGAATTCCATGTGCATGTTTTAATATTTGAATTCAAATGAATAGCTTATTTAGATTTTTGTATTTAGAAAAATGTTGGAAAATAAATTAAATAGGAATAATTAATAATTTGGAGATAAAAGTTAAATAGAAAATAAATTCAGTTTTAATTTCCCAATTTCAAGATTAGGTCTCGGGAAATAGGAGAAAATCTTTAAAAATGGGATATGAGGTAATGGGAATACAACCGTTTTTATTTACAATCGTTTTGGGTTGCTCTGTAAAAAAATGGGAAAATGGGGTGCAAGAAATGGGGGGTTTTTCGTTGTCTATAGCATTGCAAGATAAGTTTTTGGAACTGGAAAAAGATACAAGTAGAAGCAAGGAGAAAAGGTGATTCTTTAGCTAGAGGATTCTGAAATCAAACACAAGGAAAGTGTTCACCAGGTTTTTAATCTATTCCAGGGTATTTAAATTTCTCCATGTGAAAGAATAAAAGAATTTCCTAGTATATATCTGTTCATATTGTCTGGAATTTGAGTGTCTACTAATTCGAATTCTTTGCCCTAGTTGTGCAATTGGTTCTTTTTCCCCTTTCAGCTGTATAAAATTATATATATTTTAATACTTTACAAATATAAAAATATAGATCAAAATTATTATTTGTGTGTATCCTATGTTTTCTAAATTGTTGTTCTGAAAATGGAAACCCCATTTTGTGAATAAAATTAACATGTATATATATATCCACATATATACATATACATATATTTAATTCAATATGTATATATATATATATATACACACATATCATTGCATTTGAAATTAATAGTTGCTATGGGGAACCCTAAACTGAGTCGGTGATTTGAAGAAAGAACTCAAATCATTTTTACTGGTTTTGTTTTGTTTGGAAGTGGAGAGAGGAGACGGTTGCCTCCAACCACGCCTCCCCTCGGAGGTAGCATTGTGGAGGCAGTGCCTCCCACACAGGCTATGACCTATGTGGGGGTCACTACCCCCACAGGCTATGGCCCATGGGGAAGGCTGTAGGTCATTCCAGCCTGGCTCCCCTCAAACCCTTCGCATATGAGGTAAAATCAAGCACTATGTGTAAAGTTTTATGCGCATAGCTTTTCATCTTATCATTCTGTATTTATTATTAAATCCTTATGTGTGTGTATATATATATATATATGAATAAGATTAGATAGTTATGTATTTGCATCCAGTGGTTGTGTACATATTATAAGTTTATGTAGAGATTTAATTTAACCTGGAATCTATATATATATATACATATATATATACATGAATATATATAATGTACTATATATATAAATATAAACAAATATTAAATCAATGTTCTTAAAATTGCCAGTAAAAGTAAATATCTCTCGAACAAATAGATACATTTTATTTCTACTCAATTTTACAGTAAGTTGCTAATGCTTATTTAAGAATAGATATACATTATATATATATATGAATTAATATATGTAAATCCCTATACATACATACACACACACACACACACACACACACACACACACACATATATATATATATATATATATATATAAATATATTTGTTCTCTTGTGAAATAAGATTACAAACAACCTTTGTATAATGTCGGTCTGAACATAGAAAACCAGTTGAATGTAAAAAATTAGTTGCATAATATGTTTTTCTTTTCTTCCCTTTCAATAGCAAATGATTGCAACTAATTTATTCAAAAAAGGGAGTAGGAATATTCTAGGAATAAAATAGACGATTAAAAATCAGAATTGAAAGATTAAATTTTTTGTTTTAAAATGATAAACCCATGTATTTCATTATTCATTACTTTAAACAATTGAACCGATATGCCACCATTATACTCCTCTTTAATTGGTTACAATTCTATTAGGCTGAAAACCTTTTGGTGATAAAATCATGTTATCTTTAGAATATTGAATGAATTAATAATACTATGAAAGAAAACATCAAGTCACACATTTTTTTTGGAATATTGTCTTCCTATGCAATAAGATTTCAATGTATAGAGTGAGGCTATGCAAACTGTGAAATTGAATATGGAAAGATCTACTTGTAGGATAATATTATGAACTTAGACTACATCATGTGTTTTCCTATGAAATGTATGGAAGTGAGTTATTTTCCACTATGTGTGTCACATATGAAAGTATGCTTCTTTTATTTACACTGATAGATACTTCCCGGATAGGATGTCGAATGTGGGTTCACAGTTTCTGGTAGTTTAGCCTTTTTTGTAAACTACCATATATGTTATTTTATGCTTGGCAAAGCAATGTACCATTGAAATAGATGGATTTAAAAGCCCAGAATTTTATGTTATTATGTCTCTGCCACATCCTGCTTGGAAGAAATATGTTTTTCTAGATTAGGAATGCATATAGGAAAACAAACATGCATTGAGAGTTTCCCTCCTGCTTTATTGTTCCAGGTTGCTAGGCTCCTCATGTAGGGTTGAGGATTTCTTTGAGTTAAGAAGAAATCTGAGGAAGTCGTGTGCTTTGTGGTTGGGTGGAAAAGGTGCATAACCACACTCTTGGCCTCATCGCAAGAATACCAATGGTGTCAAGGCAGATGAGGTTCAAAGAATCTATTGTTTTGGATATGCTTCATATATTGTACTTTGAATGGCTTGTTAGCCAGTTTTTAAATTGAGATTCTATATCATGAATGTATTTATTGATGTATATTTGACATTATATCATTGAAATAGATGAATTGTAACACCCCTACGAGGTGTATGTAAACTCAAATTTTCAATTTTATTAAATTAGTGTCATTTGGTACACTTGTGAGTGTTAATTTTATTCTAGCTATCTCTAAATCTCACTTGTAATGTTCAACGAATATGAGAATGATTTATTTGAAATGAGTTAATTTTTCCATTCTTTAAATTTTAGTATCAGACCACTTAGGTTAAAATCTAGGACCTATGCCTGATTATGCTTGGTGTTGTGTGTGTGTTCCAAAATAATGTCATGGATTTTAGAACCTATCAATGTGAGAATCATGCGGGTGGGTCCCGTGGTGATATAAATGATAGGTTGGATCAAATTCTAGCCCTGCTGAATTGACATGAGGCCAGGATTGATAGCCTTGAGCAAGATAGGCACAGGGGCCTGCATGGGTCAAACTCTGGTGGGAATGAGGAGAATACAAATGTTGAACAACCAGAGACTGAAGGAAACCCCAATAGGTTAAGTAAGGTGGCTCAGGAGCTGGGTAAGGACCTTAAAAAGGTCATCCCACCAAAATTTGATGGTAAAAAAAATTAGAGATGGAGCAGAAGCTTGGATAATTGAAATGGAGAAGTATTTTACTCTACAAGATTTGTTTAATGAAACTAAGGTTGAATGGGGTTCATACCAACTCACCGGTGAAGCTGCCACTTGGTGGGAGAATAAAAAAGGAAAAAAACAATTCTTGCATGGTAAGGTGACTTGGGAGCAATTCTTGCAATTGTTCAGAAAAGGTGGCTACCACAGTCCTATTTCAACAAGATGATTTAATTCCAGACTCTCACACAGGGGGCAATGACAGTGACACAATACTGGGAAAGATTCTCTCATTTTCTCAAATATGTATGCCAGTACCAACTCGATGAGTGGTTCTAGGATCACACATTTATTTTGGGTCTTAGGCCTCAAATTGGAGCTGAGGTGGATATACATAACCCTTCCACCATGGATGAGGCTTTTCAAAAATCCACTAAACAAGAACAAATGCTTGAATAGGTTGCTAACTACCAGAAAAATACGGATGAAAGAGGAAGTCGCAGGGGAACCATCAGAATAACAATAATCAGAATTAATATAACTAAGGCAACAACAATAGGCAGATTAGAAATCTAAAAGGGGTAAAAATTCTCAAGATCGCCAAGATGGGAACCAAAGTAACAATAAGAGGTCCAATTATAATAACAACAAGAGAGATAGTTTTGACAGACCTTGGGCACCCCGCGGAGGTTTCTACACATGCGGTGGAGAGCATTATGCTAGTGTGTGCCCTCAGAGGAATAATAAGAAGAACAAGAACCAACATCATATTCATGCAGTGGTTGACAATCGCCAAGCTAACTATCAGGCTACACCTATCTAGTTGTCGGGTAAGTTATTTGGATGTCTATTTTCTATTTTGATTAATATAGGAGCTACTAATAGTTTTGTTGATCCTCATATCATTTCTAAATTATCTTTCAAACTGGGTTATATGGCTAATACATGGAAATTTTGGTATGGTAACCACGTAGAGAAAAAGGTAGAGCAATGCCTACCCTATGGTGAACTCAAACTTCCTAGTTTCAGGATGAAGGTCAATTTATATGTAGCACCTTTGGGGTCATATTATGTGATTTTGGGGATAAATTGGCTTATAGAACATAAGGCCCTTGTTGACTATGAAGAGAAAACCATAACTTGTTTAGATGATCTAGGCAACTGGGTGGATATCTATGGTGTGAAAAGGCCCTTAGAACTTAGGCAAATTCTTGCCATGCAGTTGAAAAAGGAGCAAAAGAGAGGCTATGTGATTTATGCAATTAAGGTCACTGATCATGATAACCCTAAAGTGATAGCTAATGATCATGCCATCTTGAAGGAATTCCAAGATGTATTCCCTGATGATTTGATTGAATTGCCTCCTAAGTGGGTATTTGACTTTTCCATTGAATTGCTACCTAGAACTGAGCCACAGTCTAAGGCTCCATACAGGATGAATATTACTGAATTGTATGAATTGAAGGCCCAGATACAAGAATTACTTAATTAGGGATTTATAAGGCCAAGTGTGTCTCCATGGGGAGCACCAGTCATATTCGTGAAAAACAAGGATGGGACCTTGAGACTATGTATTGATTACATAATGTTAAATAAAGTAACCATAAAGAAAAAGTATATGCTCCCTAGAATACATGATTTGTTTGATCAAATGAAGGGGGCGAAGGTATTCTCAAAGATAGATTTGAGATCGGGTTACCACCAATTGAGATTTAAAGATGAGGATATATCCAAAACTACATTTAGGACAAGGTACAGGCATTACGAATTCACGATGTTACTATTTGGATTAACCAATGCCCCAATAGCCTTCATAAATTTGATGAATAACATTTTTTAGGATTGCTTGGATAATTTTATGTTGGTTTTCCTAGATGATATCTTAATCTACTCCAAGTCTGAGGAGGATCATGGTAGTCATTTGAGGATAGTTTTGCAACATCTAAGAGAGCATAAGCTCTACGGAAAAATGTCCAAATGCACTTTCTATCAAACCAAGGTGCACTATCTGGGACATGTGATGTCCGGTGAGGGGATAGTTGTGGATCCATAAAAGATTAAGGCAATCATGGAGTGGCTAGCTGCGTAGAATGTTTCAGAAGTCTGAAGCTTTATGGGCCTTGCAAGTTATTATAGGATTTTTTTGCAAGAGTTCTCTACAATCGCAGCACCTATCACCACACTTCAAAAGAAAGGAAAGAAATCTGAATGAAGTGATAGGTGTGAGAAGGATTTTCAGCTATTGAAGGAAAAACTTACTTCTGCACCCATCCTAATTGTGCTAGATCTGAATGGGCACTTCACAGTGATAACCGATGAATTAGGTGAGGGTGTGGGAGTAGTTCTCATGCAGGAAGGTCAAGTGATGGCTTACAAATCCTGAAAGTTGAAACAACATGAACTAAATTATGCACCACATGACTTGGAATTGGTTGCCATAGTACATGCTCTTCAGATGTGGAGGCATTATCTCCTTGGGAAGCCTTTTGAGTTGAAAATTGATCATGGAGGTTTGCAGTATATCTTCACTTAACCTAACCTGAACGCTCGACAGAGGTGATGGTTGGAATTCTTGAGTGAGTATGACTTTGGAAATGAATATATTAAGGGAAAGGAAAATAGGGTAGTTGACGCCTTAAGTAGGAGAAGACATCTAGACGCAATGGTCACAATAAAATTTACCTTTAGGCAATAAGTAATTCCTGCATTGGTAGGAGATGAGCATTTCGAAAGGGTGAAACAAGCCCTAGAGCGGAATCCTTCAGATTGTAGATATGATGGTTATATGTTTGAGATGGATGGACTCTTGAGGTACTAGGGGTGGATGTATTTACCGAATTCCACTGGTTTAAGAGATTTGATGTTGGAGGAATTCCATACTGCACCATATTTTGGGCACCCCAATGTGACAAAAATGGTAGAGGGCCTTAGACCCCTATATTTCTAGCCAGGACTTAAGAAAGATGTAATATCATATGTAGCCCGATGTTTGGAGTGCCAATGAGTTAAGGCTGAGCATGTACATCCGGTGGGAATTTTCTACCCACACAGAGTGCCAAAATATAAATGGCAGGTGATTATGATTGAATTTATTCAGGGGTTGCCTAAGACTAAGGCAAGACATGATGCTATTTTGGTTGTAGTGGATAAATTAACCAAGGTAGAACATTTCATTCCTAGAAACTTGAGAGATGGTTCTTTGGTGTTAGCAAATAAATTTGTTTAGGAGATCTTTATGTTACATGGAGTACCCGAGACGATCATTTTCGATCATGACACTCATATGAATTCCAAGTTTTGGGCCACATTAAATTCTTCCTTGGGAACTAAACTGAATTTCAGCTCTTCATATCACCCTCAAACTGACGGTCAGACTGAGAGAGTGAATTAGGTGGTGGAAGATCTTCTCATAATGTATTGCATGGAGCAACAACATAAATGGGAAGAGTACTTACCTGTAGTGGAGTTTTCCTACAACAACTCCTATCACGCCTCACTAGGCATGGCACCTTTTGAGGCATTGTACAGTCATAAATGTCACACACCCATTAGTTGGGATAGGGTGGAGAATAGAATTGTGATAGGACCTGAGGTGCTTAAGGAAATTAAAAACCAGATGAGATTGATTAAGGAAAAGTTGAAAGAGACTTCTGATCGTCAAAAGAGTTTTGTCGATCAAAACATGAGTTTTAGGCAATTCTCAATGGGTGATAAGGTGTTCCTGAGAGTCTGACCACATAAGAGTTTGATTTCTGTTGGCAAGAATTTGAATCTTGCTACTCATTTTGTTGGGCCCTTCAAAATATTGGAAGTTGTGAATCCAGTTGCTTATAAGCTTGCTCTATCGTTAGCTCTATCCCACATTCATAATGTTTTCCATGTCTTTGTACTCAAGCCATATCACCCAGATGTTACTCATGTGCTCGATTGGCATGCTTTGTAGGTTTTGGATACAAGGGCAGTGCTAGTGGAGCCCATTAGGATTTTGGAAAAGCGCAACATTAAGTTGTGAAGTCGAGAGATACTACAGTACAGGGTCCAATGGGATCAGTATTCTAAGGACATCGCAATGTGGGAGAATGTTGATGATATTGATAGATCTTTTCCACACCTTGGATTCTAGCTTGATATTTTCTTTTCATGCATTTTTATAACTCTTGACATATGGATGATATAAAATATATAGTGTGTATGTTTGCACTTAGACATCGAGATGATGTCTATTCCTAGTGGGGAAGGATGTCACGTCTCTAATTTTGGTGATGCCTACTTTTTCTTTATGTGGTTTTTGCTTCATGATTACATGTATGTGTGTGGTAGATTAAATGATACTAAATGTGGTGTTAAATTTCATGGAAATTTGCAATAAATGAAATATTGTCTTATTTGAAAATGATGCAAAATAGAAAAATGATATTCATAATTAATGTATTATGATCTCATGAGCTAAGTTGATTTGATTCTATCTGGATACTAATCTCATGTTGGTTGCTTGAGTTTACTTGAGTGGCAGGTCATCGAAGACCAAGGGTGTGGCTAATGTAGGGGAGATTAGCCTCTTGGTAGGGTAAAGCAGGAATGATGCTCTCAATCACACACAAACACCTAGAGTCATATAGATGCATTTAGCATGTGTTTGGATGATTGTTTTATTATAAGTAAATTTCAAATGGTTATTTTCTTTTTCGAATATGCAAATAAAAGAATGGAAAATTAAATCTAAATTAATTAAATATTTATATATACAATTGAATGTTGAGTGGAGTTGTTTAAAATAATTGTTTGATTTCAAATAATGTGAATTCCATGTGCATGTTTTAATATTTGAATGCAAATGAATAGCTTATTTAGATTTTTGTATTTAGAAAAATGTTGGAAAATGAATTAAATAGGAATAATTAATAATTTGGAGATAAAAGTTAAATAAAAAATACATTCATCTTTAATTTCCCAATTTCAAGATTAGGTCTTGGGAAATAGGATAAAATCTTTAAAAATGGGAAATGAGGTAACAGGAATATAACCATTTTTATTTACAACCCTTTTGGGTTGCTCTATAAAAAAATGGGAAAATGGGGTGCAAGAAATGGGGGGGGGGGGTTGTTCATTATCTGTAGCATTGCAAGATAAGTTTTTGGAATTGTAAGAAGATATAGGTAGAAGCAAGGATCAAAGGTGATTCTTCTGCTGGAGGATTCCGCAATCAAACACAAGGAAAGTGTTCATCGGGTTTTTAATCTATTCCAAGGTATTTAAATTTCTCCATGTGAAAGAATAAAATAATTTCCTGGTATATATCTATTCATATTGTGTGGAATTTGAGTTTCCAATGATTAAAATTCTTTGCCCCAGTTGTGCAATTGGTTCTTTTTCTCCTTTTAGCTGTATAAAATTTCATATATTTTTATACTTTACAAATATAAAAATATATCAAATTTATTATCTGTGTGTATCCTATGTTTTCTAAATTGTTATTCTGAAATTGAAAACCCAATTTTGTGAATAAAATCAATATGTATATAAATCCACATATATGCATATACATATATATAATTCAATAAATATGTATATATATATATACATATATCATTACATTTGAAATTAATAGCTTCTTTGGGGAACCTTGAACTGAGTCGGTGATTTGAAGCAAGAACACAAATCATGTTTATTGGTTTTGTTTTGTGTGGAAGTGGAGAGAGGAGACGACTGCCTCCAGTCGCGCCTCCCTTGGGAGGTAGCTTTGTGGAGGTAGTGCCTCCCACACAGGGTACGACCCATGGGGAAGGATGTAGGCCGTTCCAACCTGCCTCCCCCCAAACCCCTCGCGTATGAGGTAAAATCAAGTGTTGTGTAAAGTATTATGCGCACAAATTTTTGTCTTATCATTTTGTATTTATTATTAAAGCCTTATGTGTGTGTGTGTGTATATATATATATATATAGATATGAATAAGATTAGATAGTCATGTATTTACATCCAGTGGCTGTGTACATATTATAAGAATGTAGAGATTTAATTTAACCTGGTATTTATCTATATGTATATATACATAATATATATACATGAATATATATAATGTATATATATAAATATAAACAAATATTAAATCAATGTTCTTAAAATTTCCAGTAAAAGTAAATATCTTTGGAACAAATAGATATATATTTGATTTATGCTCAATTTTACAGTAAGTTGCTAATGCTTATTTCAGAATAGAAATACATTTTATATATATATATATATATGAATTAATATATGTAAATCCCTATACATATATATATGTTCTCTTGTGAAATAAGATTACAAACAACCTTTGTATAATCCTGGTCTGAATGTAGAAAACTAGTTGAATGTGAAATATTAGTTGCATAATATGTTTTTTTTTTTTTTCCTTTCAATAGCAAACAATTGCAACTAATTTATTTTAAAACGGGAATAGGAATATTCTAGGAATAAAATAGACAATTTAAAATTAGAATTGTAAGATTAAATTTTCTGTTTTAAAATGATAAACCCATGTATTTTGAATTATTCATTACTTTAAACAATTGAACTGATATGCCACCATTATACTCCTCTTTAATCGGTTACAATTCTATTAGGCTGAAAACCTTTTGGTCATAAAATCATGTTATCTTTATAGTGCTGAATGAATTAATAATACTATGAAAGCAAACATCAAGTCACGCATTTGTTTTGGAATACTGTCTTCCTATGTAATGAGATGTGAATGGATAGAGTGAGGCTATGCAAACTATGAAATTGAATATGGAAAGATCTTCTTGTAGGATATTATCATGAACTTAGACTATATCATGTGTTTTCCTATGAAATGTATGAAAGTGAGCTATTTTCCACTATATGTGTCACATATAAAACAATGATTCTTTTATTTACATTGAGAGAAACTTCTAGGACAAGATGTCGATTGTGGGTTCATAGAGACGGTAGTTTAGCCTTTTTCCTAAACTACCATATATGTTATTTTATGCTTGGCCAAGCATTGTACCATTGAAATAGATGGATTTAAAAGCCTAGAGTTTTATGTTATTATGTCTCTGCCACATCCTGCTTGCAAGAAATATGTATTTCTAGATTAGGAATGCATATAAGAAAACATGCATGCATCAAGATTTTCCCTCCTTTTTTATTGTTCCAGGTTGCTAGGCTCCTCATGTAGGGTCGGGGATTTCTTTGAGTTAGGAAGAAACCCAAGGAAGTCATGTGCTTCATGGTTGGGTGGAAAAGGCACCTTAACTGCACTCTTGGCCTCAACTCAAGAAGACCGATAGTGTCAAGGTGGATGAGGTTCAGAGAATCTATTGTTTTGGATATGCTTCATTTATTGTACTTTGAATGGCTTGTTAGCCAATTTGTAAATTGAAATTTTATATCATGAATGTATTTATTGATGTATATTTAACATTGTATCATTGAAATAGATGAATTGTAACACCCCTATGAGGTGTATGTAAACTCAAATTTGCAAATTTATTAAATTAGTGTCATTTGGTACACTTGTGAGTGTTAATTTTATTCTGGCTATCTCTAAATATCACTTGTAATGTTCAACGAACATGAGAATGATTTATTTGAAATGAGTTAATTTTTTTGTGCTTTACAAGTGCTCTTGCCATTGTTTTTTGAGGTAGTTTAGGGTAGTTCACCTCATGAGGCTCTCTAAGTGAAGAGATCTTGTGAGTAGCGAATCCCCCTTCTCTACATTTTGGTGAACCCGACGTGAAGAATGTCTTTTTCAAAAACTAGGAATTTATTTACCCCTACTTGGTGGGGTCATAACTCTTGATTCGGTGCTTAGAATTCAAAACCTTTTGCACCATTAGAAAGATCTCCTTGATGAGACAAAATAATGACTCATCCTTTAGCCATATAAAAATGTATATTTTTCTTAATTATGAAGTTATCAAAACTAAGCATGATGATGAAAGTAAGATACTTTTAGTTGCAGTAGTCAAAGGTTTCATCATATCTTGCAAATTACAATCTGGGTTCTACACAGTTTTGGTTCAAAATTCAAAGACAATATGGTGACAAAACCCATTAAATTTTAGGAAAACCCAGTTCATGGTTGGACAGAAAAATTTACTAGAATCCGTTGCTCCAGAATTTGTGGAGAGTTACTCCGAAACTTGTGGGACAACACTTGAAGTTGTTCCAAAATTTGTGGGTTGCTCTGGAACTTTTCCAGAATTTGGAAAAGCAGCAATTCTGAGCATTAAAATAGATTGGGGTGACTTGGATAGAAGTTGAGAGCATTTAGGAGGCAGTTCCAAGAATTAAGGAAAGTTGTTGGGTTGTGCAAACAAATGGAGAATATCTAGAAGACAATTTTTGGTAGTTTGAGCCATTTTGCAAGCATCTAAGAGTTGTTTTATGAGCTTTAATGATACACAAGGGGAAGACATGACTTTTTCAACAATCAAATGCCTTTTTGGAGCTTGTTTATGGGCTGCAAAATAGGCATATTTGTTTTGGATGACCAAAGAAGATTGACTCAACAAGATGAAGAAAGACTTATCTTTTTCCCTTAACACATAATCCTATCTTCTAGCAAGTGGTTGCACAATCATAAAGCTTATATTTCAAATTACTTGAAGATAAGAATTCTATAAATTCATTGTAATCAAGAAATCAAATGGGGGGAAGAGTTTTATAAAATAATATAGTGTAGACACCTAAAAATGACTTAGGCCTGCAAGCAATATTTTATCACTTTTTGCCCTAGCATAATTATAACATTTGAATTATGTTCCTAACCCACATTCAACTATTAATTAAATAATTCATAATTATTTAATTAATTCATAACCTCTCATTCCTCGTGATTATTAAATAAATAAATCTTATTTATCTCTTTAATATGTCACTAATTGTCAAAGTCTTCTCTTAATTAAATAAAATCTTATTTATTTAATTAATCCTTATCATTAATGTCCTCCTGATTATTAAATTAATATATTTTAATATATCTATTTAATATGTCACTAATTCCTAAATCCTCTCTTAATTAAATAAATTCATTAATTTATTTAATTAATTAACTACTTCTTCTAAATTAAATAATTATTTTAATTATTTAATTATGGCATGTGACACTTCTATATTTTTAAATAAAATAAATCATTTAAAAATATCTCACATGGTTAACTGATTCTTCATTTAGTAATTAATTTCAAAAATCAATTACTTCTTATCTCACAAAATCCATATTTTGAATTAATTTAATTCAAAATGGAATTATTCTTCTACAAATCAAGTAATTTCTAAAATTACTGATTTTCTAAAATCTCATCCTCCTGTCTTCTGATTTTTACTAATTTCATCTCAACTGTCACATTCAGTCTTGATTTAATTCATTTAATTAAATCTTATTCACACATATGGGTATTTTGCCCTAACCCTAAATGAGAGTTGCCTTATTGAATCTTGACCTTTGATTCTAGGGCATTCTTCAAATCTCTCATCTCGTCCGTCCATTCAAGATTGCATTTTCTATAAAATGACAATCTTGATCTCATTTTCAGGTCGATCAATCTTATCTCTTGAATAATTTATTTTTATAGGCATTATCACACATTAGGCATATTATTAATAGCTTGCATAAGTAGAATTAACTTTCTAGTTTGCATAGTTTATTTTATTTAAATCCTTCAAAGGCTTTTGCTAAGGCTAGGCATATAGAATTTTCTCTCAAATCTGAGGGCATCCATTTATTTTAACAGCAAGCTTGAGGAGGTACAATGGAAGTAGTCATGGAGGAGAGAAATGGGTGAGACTGTTCTAGTATCATTCCATTTTCTTTCATATTTTCCTTTGCATTCCATTGAATGATTAATATTTATATTGCATGCATGTTCTAACCAAGATCTATTTTGCAGGATTTTATATTTTAGATCATTACATATAGTTCAGTATTTTAGCAGCAATCTCTTTGTTTGTAGTTTCATTTCTTAGTAGTCACTTCATTTCTAGCTCTTTACATTTTCAGTATTCCCTTTTACAAGTTTCTTAGGATAGATTTGATTTGAAAGCATTCCATTTACAAGCTCTTAGATTAGATTTGATTTTAGCAATTTCTTTCATGCACTGTCTTTCAATTCTGTTTGTAGAAAAAATATGTCATTCAAATGATTTCTTCTCCCTATTGCATATTGCCATCGACACCGCCCTGGATTGACATTTATAGTTAAATGATGAGGATTGCAACGACACTCATCACTCTCCTCTAGAGATGATGCATTCACGAATGATGAATCTCCTACTCATTTTGATGCACTCTCTTATAGAGATGTTACATTTGTGAATGATGAATTTCTTATCTATTCTAATGCACTCTCCTCTAGATATGATGCATTAGCGCATGATGGATCTCCTTCCACATTTGATCCTATTTAGATCAATTTTGAGAATATGTCTTTGAATAATCATTCTACTAGTTGTGATGATTCTGTAAATTTAATCTATGTCTTTGTTGCCCCTCAAAGGCCTAAGAGACCAGTCATTTATGTGACTCCAACTAGTCCTTCTCCTAAAAGGGTCTGTTCTATTAATGGTGTTCCATTTGATAGTAACTCTCTTGATCCTTCAATGGCTCTCTCTCATAGAATGGTAGCCCATACCTATGATGCTAGAATGAGTAAACAACTAAGCCTTCTTCAAGCTCCTAAACCTATGAATAAAGCACCTAGTGATTACGATCTTGTCAAGCAACTCAAAGTTACTCCGGCTAAGATATCACTGTGGTACTTGCTTCAGTCTACTCCAGTTTATCGAGGTATGCTTTAGAAAGCCTTACAAAATATCCTCTTGCCTTCTTCCACTAGGCCGGCAGATGTTGATGTGTTGATGGAATGTATTCATGCGGATTCATTGAATATTACATTCAATCCACAATAACTCCCGCCTTCGAAGGTACAAAAGCAAGAGGACCCTTTAATGATTAGAGTTAACATTAATAAAATTGGCATTAGATGTACTCTTGTTGGCATTGGTTCAGCGCTCAACATATGTAGCATTGATCTATTTCCTAAGATTAATATTGATTCATCTTCTCTTACTGCTTCTTTTGTTGTCATCCATGGGTTTGATAATGTTAGGAGAAAAGCTCTAGGTATAATAGTATTACCTTTGCAACTTGGACCTATTGTATCCACTCTTGTATATGCTATGTTAGAGAAGCTACCTTATAACCTCCTTCTTGGTAGATCATGGATTCATATTATGGGTGCAGTCCCGTCTACCTTGCATAAATCAATCAAGTTCATTGCCAACAATAAGGTAGTCACAGTTAAGTCTGACCCTAATGCTATGCACTTATGTGCAATGGAAGCTACTGGTCAAGCTTCAGTTGTTCCTACTCTTATTCCTTAAGTGTCTTCCAGTGTGTCAATGTTTACTCCACTAGTACCTACTACAAAGGATACTCTTGAGATAAATGTCCATGAAGAAGATCCTTCTAAAGCGAGAAACCTTCAGCCTAATTCTACCTCTTCTCAAGAGAATGCATGTCTTGGTGATGATTGGGGTTCTTTAGAATTTACAGATTCCTTCATTCAGGAATATAAGGTTGACCCAACCCACTTAGATCCTTTGATAACATCATTCACACCTGTTATCAAAGATGATCAGTATTTTGCATTGCGGGATAATGTGAATGTGAATTGTAATGTTTTTAGTGTTGATCCTCCTTTTGAGGAGAATGATTACACATTTTTTAAAGAGGATAATGTTGGAAATCCTAGAAAGAGGATGACGGTGATCTTATAAAAGAGCATGTTCCCCCTTGTTGGAATAATACTCTCTATGTAGATCCCCCCTCTTCCCGAGATTTGTAAGAACGTTATGGCCCCCACTTTAATCTTGTCTATAAATATGGCTATGAGCGTAAAGGTTGTGGGCGTAATGAACAACGAATTCAGGTCCCTATATAATTCACACCTTGCAAGCGTAATCAAGGGCTTGGTTGCTCAAATGAAAAATCTAAGCATAAACCACAGTTGAACATTGACGTGATGACCACTCAACCTCATTCTCATGGATTGGTCTATCCTCCTTTTTCTTCTATCTTCATATCTTCTTCTGGTGAGCAATCAAAATTTTCTCTGCAAGAGAAAGGGTTATTTCCTACTCCTCATCCTTTATCTGAGCAAGAGTGTATCTTATTGCAGCTTTGAAAAGCCCACTTCATTACTCTTCCTTCTCCTACATGCAAGAAATCTCACAAACATGATAAAGAAAAACATTATTTTTGTGCATACCATTGAGTGCCTAGCCATTCCACTAGTGAATGTAAGGCCTTGAAGGATAAAATACAACAACTTCGTGATTCAGGTGCCTGTTGATGCACCTGTCTCTTCTTCACATGACTAGTGATATCGAGGTCTATCTCTATCCTGCATGGTTCTCCTCCCCTGTATGTTAGGGGTAGTGATAACTTGTTTTGGAGATGTACATCCTTCTTAAGGACCCCCTCTCTCTTTATGTCTTTTAAATGAAGCATCCCTTGAGTAAACCCCATTTTTTATTTTGAAGGGTTCCCGAGGGACCTCTTTGAAAGCTTTTGTCTCAAATGAATTCATTAGCATCTAGCTTGGGGGTAGATCAACTAGACCTATTATGTATCTTTGTGTCTAGCTCAGGGGCAGCCCGACTAGACGTACTTCACATCCTTATGTCTAGCTTGGGGGCAACCTGACTAGACCTCACTTTTCAAACAATGCATCCCTTGAGTGGACCCCTCCTTTTGAAGGGTTCCCGAGGGACCCCTTCGAAAGTTTTCTAGCTTGATGATGGTATGCATGACTTCCTTCTTACTTGCTCTACAAGATCGAGAACCTGTAGAGCTCCTCTACATATTTACTTGGTGATATAGGTTCTCCTCCTTGAGCGGGGATTTCTTTTATCACTTTTAATCAGTGATACAGGTTCTCCTCCTTGAGCAGGGATTGCTTTTATCACTTTTACTCGGTGATAAGAGTTCTCCTCCTTGAGCTGGGATTATTTTTATCAATTTTACTCAGTGATATAGGTTTTCCTCCTTGACTGGGGATTGCTTTTATCACTTTGACTCGGCGATACAGGTTTTCCTCCTTGAGCAAGGATTGCTTTTATCACTTTTACTCGGTGATACAGGTTCTCCTCCTTGAGCATGGATTTCTTTTATCACTTTTACTCGGTGATACAGGTTTTCCTCCTTGAGCAAGGCTTACTTTTATCACTTTTACTTGGTGATACAGGTTTTCCTCCTCGAGCGGGGATTTCTTTTATCACTTTTACTCGGTGATACAGGTTTTCCTCCTTGAGTGGGGATTGTTTTTATCACTTTTACTCGATGATACAGGTTTTCCTCCTCAAGCAGGGATTTCTTTTATCACTCTTGCATTCATTTCAATCTTAAACTCTCTTTCACTTCTCAATTGTATATACTAGATCGAAGATCTGTATCTTCTTCATCCTGAGTATATGCCCTTCCTTTCTTCATCTTAGAATTCTTCTATGTGTTAGTATTTTTAATTTGGAGATGATGCATAGTATTGAGACAACCTTTTTCATCGAGGTCTCTTTCACTTTGCTGACTCAAATCCTTTAGCTTTTGTTCTAACATTGTTGTTTAGTGCAAGTTTTTCTTGTCTAATGAGTTTTTTTTGTAGGTCCTTTGCCTAGGAGCATGCTTCCTTGGATTCAAATATTTATCTGCTTCCTCTATAGTATCCTTTTGGTATATGATGTTATTTATGTTTAGTAGATTTCCTTTAGCATGCATATTAGTGTAGATTCATATGCCTGCTAAAGTGCGGGCAAAATGCATAGTCGTAAAATTGCACCCCTCACAATTTCACATACATTATTGTATCCACTTTAGTTTTCACTCCCTTATCAGCTTGTGTAGGCTCATTTTAGCCCCTGCATCAGCCTTTCTCCCTTCTTAGGATGCTTCAACACCCCTTTTTGTAGCTATATTTGTGCAACCGCTTTGCATCGAACCTTATGTTTTTCTTGCTTATTTCATTTTGTAGCATGATGTGTCTAGACACTAGCGTGACACATAGATGTCCATGTGGCGTGCTAGCATCCTGTGACATTTCAACATTCAAACAATTGTTTACGTGCATGTTTTCCTCTTTTCAACTAGCTTTGTCAATAGTAACGGCTTGGGATGCCCAAAAATGACTCAAGAAGTTTCTCTTCTCTCCATAAAAGCTATCTTTTTACTTCATTTGCATCTCTTCTCTACTTCTAGCTTCACTCTATCCTCATTCTAGCTTCCAAATTCTTTCTAGTCTTATTATTTTTTCTCACACAATTCCATACAGCTTGTTGTAGTAGTTGCAAGCTCTCTTAGCTCTTGCAGCTCCATCTCCCTTGCCATATGCTTGTGAGCATCTTGAAATTGCATATCTCCTATTGGTTACATTCACATATCATAATACGAGTTCTCCTCCTTGAGCGGGGATTTCTTTTATCACCTCTTTTGTGATACGGGCTCTCCTCCTTGAGCGGGGTTTGCTTTTATCACTCTTAATTTGTGGTGTGGGTTCTACTCTGAAGTGGTTTTTTCTTTCACCATGCACTTTTTCCATTTCTGTTACTCTCTCTCTCTCTTTCTATCTGGCTATCCGTGGAGGTGGGAACACCAAAATGGGGGTTTGATTGAGGAAAACCCCTATACAACCCCAACTTTCTCTCCAGATCTTTCACATGTAGGTTTTGAATACATTCATGTGTTGGAGGTTTCATCACTTGCACAGTTGTAAGTATTTCTTTTCTACTTCCTATTCTCTTTACCTATTTTTCTTTATTTTAGTTTCATCACTCTCTTTCATTTCCTTATACTCTAGGAGTTCTTAGCAAATCGGATTACAAGTAGTCACTTAGCTATTTTATGTGATAAACATGCTCTCTAGTCTGTACGAGATGCCAACACACCTCGGGGATGCTAGCGCACCGCACTGTCGTTTGTATTCTGCGCTACCGTCCTCTAGTCAAGAGTTTGTTGTTTTATCCAGAGAATCACGGTGACCTGCTCTTTCCGATTCTAGTACTCTCACCATTGTTCTTTGAGGTAGTTTAGGGAAATTCACCCTGTAAGGCTGTCTAAGTGAAGATAACTCGTGAGTAGCAAATCCTCCTTCTCTACACAATGATCCTTTCAAAATTTGAACTTCTAGAGCTAGTCACTTCCATACTAGATTTAGCAAACTTCACAGACTCTTCTATCACCTTATTCTTTTGATCATCAAAACCAATTATTATTTTGTCATGTGGAGATCTCTGACTTGCCAATATCTAACTTAGGGTTTAAGTACTCTTTCTAAACTTCATATGCAATTGTTGATTCACTTTCTCAAGCGCTTTTCTTATTGTCACAATTTATGCTTCCAACTTGTCACAATACTTGTCTCTTGAAAACTTTTTGGTCAGAACTTCTTCAATCCTTATTTCTTCTTTAGATCAACAATCATCTTTTCTACTATCTTCAAATCCTTAGATAATTTTTCTTTAGCCTTCACTTCTTCTACAATTCCATTCTTCAACCTTTCGATTTTGTTTCCAACACATAGCAATTCTTGCACAAGATCTACTTCATCTTCATTATTTTTGGAATCCATCTGTACATCTTATTTAGTATCTTCAAAATCCATGAATACCTTTTCTTTTTCATCTTCAGAGATATCTTCATCTTCTTCATCAGTAGAATAGAATTCTTCCTCATTAGTATATAAACTCTTATGTTTCCTTTGACTTTTATTCCTTCTCTAAAATGATTTATTTCCATACTTTTTCTCAACATTGTTAGACTCCTTATAGGGACACTTAGCCATAAAATGTCCTACTTCACTATAATTAAAACGTTTAAAAGGTAACTTTCCTTCATACTTACTAAAGCCTCTTTGTAGCTTCCTGACAAAATTGGATTCCTCCGAATATGATCCAATATCAAAATCTTGACCAACCTCCATCTTAGATACCTCAAAAGAAGCCTTTTTTCCTTATAGAATCTTAACTTTCAGATCTTAGCTCAAAAGTAATTAGGATTCCATGAAGTTTAGTCAACTTCAAAGCATTCAGATCTTCATCTCCTTCAATTGGAGAGAATTTAGAATTAAAAATTCTAGGGAGAGATTTGAGTACCTTTCTCACAACAACCTTTTTTCAATTCTTCTCCAAGACCCATTATAGAGTTGACAACTTCATCAACCCAAAGTAGGAATGTGACAATATTTTCATGTTCTTTCATCTTCAAGATTTCAAACTAAGATTTTAAAAATTTACCTCTTTGACTTTGTCATAACCTTCATAGATGGTTTCTAGTTTATCCCAAATTTCCTTCATTGTTTCACACTACATCACTTTCACAAATTCAAAGTTAGTCAATCCACATAAAATAGCATTTCTTTCCTTAGCATTGATTTCACAAGCCCTCTTTCTGGCTTGATCCCTAGGAGAGTTTTTAGGAATCTCATATCTCTATACTACTAACATCAAGATATTCATTCTTAGAGCCATCAAATAGGACTCCATCCTGACTTTCCAAAAAACAAAATTGGATCCATCAAAGAGTGGTGCTTTATTTCAAGAGAATCATTCCTAAAAAAATGAGTGCGCCATCCCAGAACTACCTTAAGCTATTAGGATTCTTTAAAGGAACTTGGATCTAATACCAATTGAAGGGTACACAATCCATTGAGAGGAGTGGTGAATTAGTAGATCTAATCAATTCAAAATTCTCAACTTCAACATAGAATATCAAATCATGCAACTTGAATCTTTACTCCTACTCACCACATAAGCAATTAAAACACAAAACATAAAGCACACAAGAGAACACCAGATATATGTGGAAACCCAAGGTGGAAAAAAATCCAAAATGAGAATAGTTGCTTGGATCTACTATCCAAATCCAGCCTCATAATGTAGATAATATACTAGTGAATTTTACACATTGAAGTAGGAACCAACCTACCAGAGACACCAATCTCCTAATGTACTTGTAGGCACCAACCTACTGGAGACACCAATCCCCTAACAAATCAGAACAACGGGTAGAGCACCAGTCCTACTAGAATATAATGATAATGTGTGTGGATCTTCTATGAACCTCATACACATTCTAGAGTCATAGCTAACACTCTTCCTTACTGCATATGATCTTCTTATACTAGCACACACACTAAAATGCAACTCTTCACCGTCTTGTCTTCAATTTACACCTACAACCACGTTTTCTTCACACAAGTGTAATTCTACTTTTCATCACTTACACAATGTATCAAAATATTTAAAATATATATACATGACATTATATTAATACTCTTCCATGTGAGCCAGGGATCCATAAATGACCAAGATGACATAAGGTGGACTTAAATTCAAATTACATGAAATGTGTAGCATGTCAGTCCAAAATCAAATTTCTTGCCTCCAACTAAAAATGATATCACGTGCTACCACATGAACCTTAATTAGGTCCTATCTTAATACCGCACAAAATATTTGAATTCCACATGCTACTAGTCATTACGACACATGCCTTGAACTTCAACTGGATGACAGACATACACAAAGAACCTTATGTCACTTCAAAAATTTTGTGCATTGAATATATCCTCCAAAAACTCTAGAATATGATAGAACAAGTGTAGGCATACTCTCCTTTCAAACCGTAGAGCCTACAAAATCTCTAGAAGGGAGACTTGAGAAAAATTAAACCTGTTAAATACAAGGCTGAAACATTTTGGTATAATCCTCCAGACCACCATTGTTATAACTTGAATAGACACATGCAAGATATTGTAAGCATACAACAATTACTCAAACCTTCGGAAGGTAGTCACGTCTCAATTAAACTAATTTAGTGATATGATTGATAAGAAAACTTCTTCATGATTGACACCTTTAAACACACATCATGCAACCAAAAATATAACATATATTTCTGCAACTCTCTAAAATGGTAAGTCAGGGGATATAATGATAATTCTAGTACTCCTACAATCTTTTTAATCTTTGGCATCAACCTTCTACAAAAGTGACAATCGTTGACATATATGACAACCTATGTTCAACATATTGTCCCCCATAAAGCTAGGTTGCAATTCTCAATTGATTTCTTGTCATATAATATGCCATAAAATTTTGACATAAAATATTATATTATTCCTCATTACGAATTCTCATGCTCCACTGTAGGAAAATAGATGCAATTAATAATTATATTTAAATATTTATTTGACCTATTTTACCATTTTTACAAATTTTTAAAATTATTTTCCTAACAATTTCCCTTTATCCCATGATAAAAATGAAAATGGGCTTTTGCATCCACAAAATAAATTAATTGAAAATGGGAAATTACATGAAGTGTGATTAAAGTGAGATATTTTCTTTTGATTTGAATTGGAAAATGAATCAAAAAAGAGTGACCTCGAAATGTGACACTTGTATGTCATTCAAAAGAATTTCCCTTCCAAATTCATCTTGCACTAGCGACACAACATTAAAAACGTCACCCTCTATCTTAATTGTACAATTATGTTTTTCTTACTTGGACAAGGAATAAAAAGAAGTTGGATCCAACATGCGATACATGCCCCCATTCAAATGTATTTTATGAGTTAAATTCTTCTTTTATTGTTGATGTAACTCTAAGAGCATCATCATATGTCTTGGACAACAAATCATAAAAAGGCGGATTTAACATGTGATACACGGATCCTTAAAAAAAAAATTCTCTTAAATTTGTCTTTTGATATCAACGTGATACCAAAATGTCAAACAAATAGATTATGAAATGTTTGTTTGAATAAAAAAGATTCCAATCAATAAAAATAATTAATCATGTATTTTTAAATTTAATTTATTATTAATAAAATTAAAATTAAATAATATTATTATGTTTTTATTTAATAAATAAATATTATTTTAATATAAAATATATTAAAAATAATTAATTATATCATTACACATAAATTTATTATAATATATAATTTGATGATATTATTTATACAAACTTTTTACCTAATACAATTAAGTCAACATCTAAAAGCCCATCAATAACTTTATTACTTAATTCATTAATCAAAATATACTTTCTTTTTTTAATATCGACCCAACAACAACTTTACTACTACTTAATTCACCAATCAAAATATAATTATTTTTTTCAACAATATCTAAAGACCCAGCAATAAAGGGGCGGGGTCCTAGTTGGGTTGGCTAAATCTTTCCTGTTGCAGGACGTTGGTCACGAGGTCTAGTCTCCCCCACCCTGTGGTACCCGAGAGGAGGGTGTGCAGTACAGTTTAAGTTAAAAAAAAAGAAGAAGAAGACCAGCAATAACTTCATTACTTAATTCACTAATCTAGTTTGAAAGGTGCCTAGTTAACAAGTACAGCTACCGAATAGAACAGAAAAAAATCTAAGGAGTCCAAAAATAGACTATGCAATAGCCAGCCACGTCGATTGGAAAAGTGAAGAGATCTCCCGAATCAAAATCCGAGGAGGCGTACGCAGTTAAATGAACCCGCCATTTATAACCATTCAAGTGGCTTCCTCGAATTGGCCTCTTTGCTTAGCTTATCAAACGGGCCTTTAAAATGCCAAGCTAGTTTCATTGTCTTTGTTATAAGAATACCAGGTGTATAACGTTTTCCATTTTCTTCATGGACCCCACAGAAGGTACTACTACAGATGAAGTCCTGCACAAATGGTTTTTGTGTTCTTCTACATCTCTTGTTTTCAGTTTCATTTATGCTGCAAAAGTAAATTTAAGGTGTGCAATTTGTAGGCCTATTTACGTCGAGGAGAAGAGTTCTTCTGATCTCTAAAAAAGCATTTTGCTTGGATTGAAAGGAAAGGCTTTTTGAGCTCCAAAGAAGGATTTTGGGTTTAGGTTTTTGGAGTACAGAAGAGGAAGAAGGAAGAATGAAAGATGGCGGCATACCCATGCGCTGCGTGTAGGATCCATCGTAAAAAATGCGGGGACAGATGTGTGCTTGCTCCGTATTTTCCATCAAACAATCCTCAGCGCTTCTTAATTGCACGCAGTGTGTTCGGAGCAGGGAACCTGTGCAGAATCCTTCAGGTAAGATACCAATTTTAGGGTTCTCTTTATTTAATTAGGGCCGATACTAAGGACTGAAATCGTTTGTGCTGTAGAATCTTCCGGATGAGAAGAGAAAAGATGCTGTGAAGAGCATTGTGTATGAAGCAAGTGCAAGGGTAAGTGATCCAGTGTACGGGTGTGCAGGGAGAGTGTACGAACTGGAGAAGAAAGTGGTAGAGCTTGAATCGAAATTGGCTATGGCGCAGGCAGAGCTTTGGAATGTAGGGGCTGATGTTGTATCTTTCTTGGATAAACCTCCCGTTTTAGTCGAAATGCAAAACATAGTGAGAGAGGCAAGTGATGAAAATTGGGAGGGAATAATAGTGTCAGAAGACGTTGAGGATCCCTTCCGTTTATGGGAGCCACTCTGATATCATCATCTGTTGGTACTAATAGTGAAATAAGATGACCGCTCATATCAAGCATATTCGTGTATGCATCCTTGCGAACAGATCATAAGTTTTAAGTGTTTATATATAAGCTGATAAATATAAACCATACTCTTTTAACTTTTGATTCGCATTCTCTGTGTAATGTTATGCACTTTGATTTGATTCAATTTACTTTTGATCATCATGAAGAGTTGCTCCCCATGACTGTTGAATTAATCAAGTTTTTTTTAAAGATGGTGGTTTGATTTTGGCTCTAAATCTAAAAGAAGATACCATATCCAGGGTATTGGAATTGCTCCACTACAAGCTGTGTATTGGAGAATGCATTTGGTTTCTATATGGTAGGCTTCTCAGATGTCCAAACTGTCATGAGATTTGGATCAAGAAGCATGTTTTTTGGGTTGTAAGTCTCTATTTCTATTTGCTTAGCTATCAACACTGATATGCTTTCTTTAGAAATTTGTTCTATTTTAAACATAAATTTATTAAGAACTAACTTATGGTACAAAATTCATCCAATTGGAATTTATCATGCATAGTTTTATGTTAAAAAGGGTAATAGATTAATTTTTTATTATATTTATGTAGCTTTATATGATATGAAGATGTTTTTTCATCCTTATCCAATTAATGTTTTGAATTGGTACAAATGATTTTCATGTATTTATATGAGTGACATGAAATTTTATTATTTTATAGAAAAATAAATGATTTGAGTATATCTTCTAAATTATTCAAATTTTAATTCTAATTTTAAAAAATTGAAGCTAAATTTATAGATATAAGATTGACAGAGAATAAAGAACATGGACAGGTGCATGAACATGAGACAGTTTAAAAGTAGACATTACAAGTGCAAGAGTACTAGGTATCTGCTTTCTGTTTTCCAGAGCTATGCTTAGAAGTTAGATGCATTAACATGTGACAGAATTTAGGCTTTAAAAAGTACCTCAAATCTGACACCGCACAATTACAGTAAAGCACCAAATACCATTTGCTTTATTTTTCTTATAATTGGAAGTCGCATATATTTAAACATTGATCTCCTGAAAAAGCTGAGTCATTTGATTATGACAATTGACATCTCATTCATTCATCCACAGCAAAAACAAACGCAAATGTTGTTAATGGAACTTTAATATGGTAATATTTTTGTGTATTTTCATATATTATACCTTAAGTTTTTGGTATTTTCAATATTTATTATGAAGATTTAAATTTTGTCTTTTTATTTTGTTTATATAAAGTTGTTTTCTGTATAGTCTAATATTCATAATTAAATTTAATTTTTTTAGAGAAAGAATCTAGTAAGATTAGTGTATGTTTTATTTACTTAGTGATTAATTATTAATTATATGATTTTTTTATGGTTTTATAAATTGGATAATTTTATTGTAATATTATGGATAAATTCTATTATAAGATTATTATTGAAAAGTATTATTTTTACACTAATGTTACACAAAGCATATCAATGGTTAAGTCATTTAACTATTAACAATTAATTTATTTTTTTAAGAGAATTGTTGTTAGAGAATATGATCTCAAACTATGACCATCCTTCATATTTTGTACACACTACTAAATTTTATAATATTTTATTATTCTCTCTAGTTATATTTGTTTCATAAGTTTTATTTTTGTCATTTATAAATAAGTGTCTTAATTAGTATCATCAATTAAATGTTTTTGTCATTTTCAATCAAGAATAAACTAACATATCTATCTTATTAAATAACATATATAAATAACGTCAAGATATATCACTTTCAAGGAGTTAATTTTTATTATTATTTCATTTAACATATTTATATTACATTTATATTATTTTTAAAATTAGGGTTCTCTTTATTTAATTAGGGCCGATACTAAGGACTGAAATCGTTTGTGCTGTAGAATGTTCCGGATGAGAAGAGAGAAGATGCTGTGAAGAGCATTGTGTATGAAGCAAGTGCAAGGGTAAGTGATCCAGTGTACGGGTGTGCAGGGAGAGTGTACGAACTGGAGAAGAAAGTGGTAGAGCTTGAATCGAAATTGGCTATGGCGCAGGCAGAGCTTTGGAATGTAGGGGCTGATGTTGTATCTTTCTTGGATAAACCTCCCGTTTTAGTCGAAATGCAAAACATAGTGAGAGGGGCAAGTGATGAAAATTGGGAGGAAATAATAGTGTCAGAAGACTTTGAGGATCCCTTCCGTTTATGGGAGCCACTTTGATATCATCATCTGTTGGTACTAATAGTGAAATAAGATGACCGCTCATATCAAGCATATTGTTGTATGCATCCTTGCAAACAGATTATAAGTTCTAAAGTGTTAATAGTTGGATAAATATAAATCATCACTTTTATCAATTGTGTTCAATCAATTAATTTACAAAAAATTTAATACTATTATAAATTTTGATTATACTATGCATTTTTCATTATGCACTTTGATTTGATTCAATTTACTGTGATCATGAAGAATTGTTCCTTGTGATTGTTGAATTTATCAAGTTTACTTAAGATGGTTTGATTTTGCTTCTAAGTTTAAAGAAGATGCCACATCCCAGAATATTGGAAATTGCTCCGCTACAATCTGCCTATTGGAGAATGCATTTGATTTTGCTTCTAAGTTTAAAGAAGATACCACATCCCAGAATACTGGAAATTGCTCCACTGAAATGTCCAAACTTTTGTGAAATTTAGACCAGGAAACATATTTTTTGGGTTGTAAGTTTATTTCTATTTGCTTAGCTATCAACACTGATATGCTTTCTTTAGAAACTTGTTCCATTTTAAACATAAATTTATTAAAAACCAACTTATGGTACAAAATTCATCCTATTTTATGATGCATAATTTTATGTTAAAAAGGGTAATAGATTAATTTTCTTATGTAGCTTTATATGGTATGAGGGTGTTTTTTCATTCTCATCCATTTAATGTTTTGAATTGGTATAAGTGCTTTTTACTATTTATAAAAGAAATTAAGTTTTTGTTTTTAATTTAATAAAATGTATAATTGATATGAGTAAGTAAATTTGATGTGACATGAAAATTTATTATTTTAATATAAAAAAAAAATGATTTGGATGTATCTTCTATTTAGAGTTTGAATTAAGAAATTTGATCTTTCAGTTTTAATTAATGATAAAAATATATCAAATCAATTAATAACAAAAATAAATTAGATGAAAATTAGTCAAATTTTAATTCTAATTTAAAAAGATTGAAGCTAGATTTATAGGTATGAGATTAACAAAATAAAGAACATGGACAGGTGTATGAACATGTGACAGTTTAAAAATAGACATTACAAGTGCAAGACAATATTGAACATGGATCTAATTGTTGAAAATGTTTCAATAGTTATAACATTTGTTGATTTAATGCTCAATATTTTTGACAATATTGAACCAATAGTTGTGACTTTAAAGTTGTTAGTGTTGATGATAACTACCAATAATTGAATAATATGTATTCCTTAGATCTAAAAAGCAACAAATCATATGATGCCACATCAACGCACCAATAAAACATGATTTAGTGCACAAGTATTGGTCTCACTTTTTTTTGGACCTTTTTGGACACCTCGACAAAAAACATACTGATGTGGCATCATATTTGATGATGTGACCCTGAAACCTTAATATATAAGCAAAGACATTGCCAAACAAACTACTGTAAAAATTTGATTTTTTATGAAATTTTCAAATAGAATTTTGAATAAGACGAAGTTAAGATACTCAACTTCGGAACCTCCCCCCTATACTTAGATGTATAAACATGTGACCGAATTTATACTTTAAAAGGTACCTCTAATTTGACACCACACAATTACACTAATTACCATTTGCTTTATTTTTCGCAAAATTGGAAGTTGCATATATTTAAACATTGACCTGTCGTGATTTGATTACGACATTTCATTCGCAAAAACAAACGCAAATATTTGCAATGTGCCAAAATTTGCAGTGCAGCACATGTCGCTGGATCCATCGCCAGCATCCTCTCAAACTCCCCACACCAGTTTGAAACCACACATTAATAAATTTATGATAAACTATCCCTAAGTTATCATGGAATTTTAATATGTTAAGATTTTTGTGTATTTACATATATTATATCATAAGTTTTTGGTGTTTTCAATATTTATTATGAAGATTTAAATTTTGTCCTTTTTATATAAGTTGTTTTAGTGTATAATCTAATGTTCATAATTAAATTTAACAATTTCTAAGAAAGAATTTAGTAAGACTCGTCTATGTTTTATTTAATTAGCGATTAATTATTAATAATATGATTTTTTTTCATGATATTATAAATTAGATAATTTTATTGTAATATTGTGGATACATTTTATTATAATCTGATTACTATTATTGTGATCCTAATAAAATGTTGCTTCCTAAAATGTGAGATGTTAGATAAAACTAATAGTGCAATAAAAAGAAACAACAAGATAATAGGGCACCTCAATGATTAGCCTAAGAAAATGAACAATATGAAAGCAAGATAGACAAATAAATTGCTGTTATACCTTCATGTTGTTGCTTCCTTGGTTGGCCCTTGATGTTGAAGTCTTGTGTGCTCCTTGGATGGCAATGAAAATGAAGTGGGTGCAAGATGAATTGATGCAATATGGATGCTAAAATAGATGAGAGATTGAATGGCAATTTTGCAAGAGTTTAGTTGCAAAAGACTTGATCCTCTAAAATGAAGGAATTGAAGGGGTATTTATAGGCCAAATTGAATTCTCTAGAGAATTCAACGGTTGGGATTGATCCACCAAAGATCAAGATGAAGGGCTATGGTGAGTTGAGGACTCACAAGCCCTCACATCTTGACATGTGGAAGGTGAGATGTGTTAGGGTGGAGTGATGTGGAAATGAGGTGGAAGAGAAGGACAAGAGGTGGAAGGGAAGGACATGAGGTGGATGAAGGACAAGTACCTTTGAGGTACCTTGGGGGATGAGAAGATTTCCTCAAAAAGGAACTTCTTGTCCCCAAATGAGGATGAAAGAGACTTTTGAGGAATTTTAGAATTCCTCAAAAATCTCCATGGGAAAAGGGGAAATGTGTGGGAAGAATAAATGTAAATTAAAAATTTACATTTAATGGAAGATTCATTGGATAAAAGGAGATCTCCAAAAAGCTGGAGATTTGTCACATGTGGGAGATGTGACAAGTCCAAGGTTCTAGAAGCCCTTGGCACATGTGAAGTGACAAGACAAGGCTTCTAGAATCTTGCATGGGGATGGGAAAGACCTTGGAAGGACAAGAGTGAATTAAAAATTCACATGGGGAAGAGAGGATCCTTGGTTGAATAAATGTGAATTAAAAATTCACATGGGAAAGGGAGTCCATACCAAAAATGGTAAGTGGGAAGGTTGACCAGAAAAGGTAAGCCAAAAGTGGCTAATGATTCTGATTAAGGTTATGCAAACACCTGATTAAGCTAATTAATGATGGATTAGAGGCAAGTGGGAGATTATGGAGGATGTGACACTTAATCAAGATTAAGTGGTGCACATCCTAATCATAGATTAATTAATTAATCTAATCTAGATTAGAAGAGGGTTATGAAGAATGTGACAAGGAGAGAAAAAAGGAGAATTAAAAATTGATTTTAATTCAAATGGGTTAAATGACTAAATTAAATAATTTGTCATGTTTATTTAATTTAGAGAAGACAAGGGGGTAAGGTAAAGTATACAATTTATTTAATTAGATACTTTAGGAACCTTAGGCAGAAAATTAAATAATGAATAAATAAATTGTTTAATCACTATTAATGAAATAGATGAATAAAGTAGACGATTTTGATCATATGAGAGTGATCAAATTTGGATGTTTACAATTATAAAGTATTATTTTTATACTAATATCACACAAAGCATGTCAATGGTTAAGTCATTTAAGTATTAACAATTAAATACTTTTTATTAAAAGAATTGTTGTTAGAAAATATGATCTCAAACTATGACCATCCTTTATATTTTGTACACACTAGTAAATTTATAATATTTTATTATTGTTTCTAGTTGTATTTGTTTCATAAGTTTTATATTTGTTATTTATAAGTAAGTGCCTTAATTAGTATCATTAGTATCATGAATTAATTTTTTTGGCATTCTCAGTGAAGAATCAAAAATCCCTTGGCTATACTAGGGATTTAGGAAATAGAATTGATATTGACTAATTTGATATAGTTTACCATTCTAGTAGTATATTTAATTTTCGGTTATTGTATAACATTCTCTAGTAATGATTATTTCTAAGAAAGGTCCCTTCATAAAGAATGATAGCTTTGTTTCTTCTAGATAGTTGCATAATTTTATATCATTTATATTTTTGTATTTGTATTTAATAATTTCAATATGTGTGTGTGTGTGTGTGTGTGTGTGTGTGTGTGTGTGTGTGTGTGTGTACACACACACACACACACACACACACATATATATATATATATATATATATATAACACATATATAAGTGTAATGTTGAAATTTTTTTACCTTTCAATTCTCACTTTATGTTTTAGCATTCATTTTAGTGTTCATACCCATAAGTGTATTTAAAGGCTCAGTTACTACCTTTTTAGGCTTTACCCATTGTTAGACTAATTAATAATTATTTCTAAGCCTTTTTAGAACCCTAGAATCTACACCAATAGTTTTAGACCTAGATTCTAAGAAGACATTATGAAAAAATGTACAAGTGTTGTGGACACCTATGTACTCTAAATACTTGTGTTAGTGTTAAATTTTAAAACATAAATTTTTAAGTCAACCTTAAACACTAAATTTAAAGGTGGCCTAATATATTTGTAACAATCATTAGACATTGGCATGAAACAAATCCATATTTAGATTTATTTAAAAGGGATCCACTCACAACTCACTCTTGATCCTCCTATTCCATCTTTTTCTCATGGTACAAGGTGTTAGAGTCACTCAAGGACTCAAGCCTCTAGGATCACCTGCAAAACATAAAACAACATTCTATAAGAGAGTAAAGCAAGAACATAAATTTTCAATAATATAAGATTAGATTAAATGTGATCAATATATAATGCTCAATATATAATAGGATCAAATGGAATGATTTACAAATGAGAACCCCTTGGTTATATAGCCAAGGTGATACATGGAATTAGATAAAATCATGACAATGTGTCTTAATCTTATGGCATGAGACAACTAACTCAACAAATATTAAATGACCTAGGAAACAAGTATTAAATGCTTGAAAGATAAGATAAAATCTAAGTGACAACTAAAACTTCTAGAAATATTTTGAGGATGTAAGAAAACTTAACAATAAATAGGACCTATAAGTGAACTAGATAGGTAAAATAGGTCTATTTACACTAACAGAAGGATTTTGAAGCTATCAAATTGTAGAAATCTATAAATACACTCCTAGTTACATTTCCTTTAATCGTCTAGTTACCAATCACTTCTTCACCATAGCTAGATCCTACATAAAAATTTGATCCATACTCCCACCTAGGAACTTCTTGCTCAAGTTTCCCCTTAGCCATTTTTTGTGTGGGGCCTAGATCTTATTAATAAAATTTCCCCCCCTTATCAGGGACACATCTTTATTATAATAACTATATATTACTTCACATAATGGGTTGAATTGATTATGATGTGATCCATGAAAATTGAAGTTATCTATCATTTTATACTTGATAATATTGTAGTAGATTTGGTATTCCTTCCACTTTGCTTTCAAATAATGGTATGTCATTTAAAGAACAAAGACATGAAGAAATTCCTTGAAAATTTTTGTATACAACATCAATTTTCTACGCCATACCATCCATAATTGAATAGTCAAGAAGAATCTTATAACAAAAAAATGAAACAAGTCTTATGGAAAAATATTAACAAATATAGTAAATATTGGCACACTCAACTCTCTTATGAATTATGGGCTTACTGATCAAGCATTCATACATCCATGGGAATTACTCTATACAATCTTGTATATGGTGTTGATGTGGTCATTCCTTTGGAGTTAGAGAGTCCTTCATTGCGGGTTTCTCTTAATGGAATTATACACACCAATTCTCATAGAGAACAAAGACTTCAATAACTTGATATGCTCGATGAAAACTATATACACACTCTTGAACATTTCCTCTTATCAAAAAAGTCTTCAACATAAATATAATGATGGTATTATCTATCATTCATTCAAGGTTAGTGACCTAGTGATTTATGGAAATTAACACAATGTGAATGTTGCATCAGGAGGAAAACGAAAGTTTAGCCAAAATTGGTTAGGGCCTTACATTATCATAGAAGTCTACAAATAAAGTGTATATCATCTCTCTATGATGGATGGTACGCCTCTTAAAGAACCTATTAATTCTATGCATTTGCATAGATTTTAACCTTTTCATCATGTCATGTCATTTTCTGAATGGTACGCTAGTGTTTAGAGTAAGTAGATTACATACATAAGTTTATTTTTTATTTGATTTTTCATTACTTTGTTCATGACAAACATTTGTGTTTCCTAAATTTTAGATTAATTTTCTTAATGATGATAATTACTTGTCAGCATATAATTTGATGATTTGTGAACCATGTTAATTAGACCATTATAGTATTTACTTTTAAAATTAGATCATAATGGTACTATTTAGTTCAATGTGGATGAAATAGGAAAGATATATTATATTTAATTAAAAAATATTACTAGTTTGTTTATTAGATCACATCCATTACATGTATCAATTAGATCATTGTCATATTTAGTGAATAATCTTGATTAGATTATTTTATTAAATCACAGGTGTATTTATTATGACTTAAATGTTAAATCATACAATTGTTGCATTTAACATAGTGCATAATCTTAGTTAAATTGCATTGCATAAAACACAAGCTTGGAAAATAAAAATTATCATATATACATCATAGTGTCCATATACATTTATATATCAGCATGCTAAAAACATGTGGTTTATAATACACAAACCACATCATATAGGTTTATGACTATCAAACCCTTTAGATCTTGGTGGTGGTGCTTAGCAAGACAATAGATCATGAGTAGGTCCTAGAGCTACTTCATGCTTGTATAACCCTGAGCTCACCTCAAATATTTGTGTTGGTCTCAACTACTATTGTATATTGCTGGTGAAGTCAATCTCTCTCATCTTGTAGTCTATAGGTAATTATATTGAAAGGATCATGTGTACATGAGTATTGGTGGGAGCTTGATCCCTCTCTCTAAGATCTGCATATGCAGCTCTTAGTCGCACTAGGGGATCAAAATATCTACATGATGTATTACAATCTACTATGACCTATAACCAACCTGCATCGGTTGATGTAGCTGCACATTGGGAACCATCTCTATCATCACTTGAGCCCCATAAAGTCATGACAATATCAAGTACCAAATGATAAAAACATAGGATGACATTAGATAACACCATCATATAAATATAAATCAAATAAAAAAATTAAGATTAACATCTAGTAAACCATAAAATAGTAATTGAAAAGCATATCATATCACTTAGATTTCCAACTTTCTAGTACAGATCCATGCATGAGACAACTGTAGTCATATCTAGGCTCGCTTATGAGGTTGAGGGCATGCTTTCAGTCCCTCTACACATATACTCATGCTCATATACACTTGGTCTCTTTAGTGTAGCGCAATGTGCTCTTGATACATGAGGGAAAGACCTAGGTCTCTCCTTAAGGGCATCACCAGCCTCATCTTGCTCCTCGATACATGAGGGAATGACCTAGGTCTCTCCTTAAGGGCATCACTAGCCTCATCTTGCTCCTTTGGATCTCTTCTTGATGTTGCAGTTGAATAGTCATCCTCATCATCTCTACCCACATCATCATAATTGTCCTCCTCCCCCTCCTCATAATCCTCATAATTCCATGGCCACATTCTTGGATCACCAATAGGATGGTTAGCAGGAAAAAAGAGAGAGAGAGGGAGAAGTGAGCGAGAGGGATAAGTTATAGAGAGAGAAGTAAATATGTGAGGAGGATGGTAGAGAGATTGAGATAGGGAAGGAGAGAGATAGAAAGATGTATATAGGGATAGGCTAGATAGAGTGAAGTAAAGATAAAAGGTTGGTGAAAGGGAGAGAGAGAGAGAAAAAGAGTGTTGAGAGTTGAGAGAGAAATGAGAGAGATTAGAGACAGAAGGAAAAAGGTGGAGAGATTAAGAGAGGGAAGGGGAGAGAGAGGGAGGGAGAGAGAAAGAGGTATAGAGGGATAGGTTAGATAGCAAGAAGTAGAGAGTGAAGGTGGGTGGAAGGGGGAGAGAGAGAGAGAGAGAGAGAGAGAGAGAGAGAGAGAGAGAGAGAGAGAGAGAGAGAGAGAGAGAGATGGAGAGACGAAGATAGAGATAGAGATAGAGATAGGGACAAAGACAAGGACAAGGACAAAGACAAAGAAAGATATAGAGACAGAGACAAAGACAAAGACAAAGACAAAGACAGAGATAGAGACAAAGATAAAGAGAGAGAGAGAGAGAGATAGAGAGAGGCAAAGATAGAGAGATAGAAACAGAGAAATAGATAGAGACAAAGACTGAGAGACTGAGAGAGATTGAGAGAGACTAAGAGAGATTGAGAGAGACTGAGAGAGTGAGATAGAGAGAGAGAGAGACTGAGAGACAAAGACATACAAATAGACAATGATAGAGACATACAAAGAGACAAAGAGATAGAGAGATAGAGAGACAGAGACGAAGAGATAGAGAGAGGGATAAAGATAAAGATAGAGAGACAATGACAAAGATAAAGATAGTAGAGACAGAGATAGAGACAGAGATAGAGACAGAGACAAAGATAGAGACAGAGACAGAGACAAAGATAGAGATAGAGATAGAGATAGAGATAGAGATAGAGATAGACAAAGATAAAGATAGAAACACAGACAGAGACAAAGACAAATACAAAGATAGATATAGAGATAGAAATAGAGACAAACATAGAGATATAGATAGAGATAGAGATGGAGATAGAGATAGAGATATAGATAGAGATAGAGATAGAGATAGACAAAGACAAAGATAAAGAGAGATGAAGAGAGAGATAGACAAAAATATAGAGAGACAAAGAGAGGGGAGATAGATAAAATTAAAGAGGGAAGTACGAAGAGAGATGGGGAGAGATAGGGAGAGAGAGATGTGATACAGATAAGTATAGAGGTTAGAGAGCAATAGAGTGAGGGGGAGATAAAGAAAATAGAGAGGGAAGGAGGGGTAGGGAGGAAGAGAGAGAGAGAGAGGAGGGAGGGACAGAGGGAGGCAAGGATATGTAGGGGAAGAGAGGTGAGATATAAAGAAAGAGAGTAGAGAGGGAAGGGGGGATAGATAGGGAGAGAGAGAGGGAGAAGTAAGAGAAAGAAGTGATAGAAAGATGTGATAGAGAGAGAAGTAGAGAGGTAATGATGAAGGTATAGAGACTGAGAGAGGGAGAGAGAAAGTGACATATAGGGATAGGTTAGGTAGAGAGAAGTAGAGAGTGAATATTGGTGGAAGGAAGAGAGAGAGACAAAGACAAAGACAGAGAGAGAGAAGTGATAGAGAGATAAGTAAATGAGAAAGGTATAGTTATTAAGAGAGGGAAGGAGGGAGGGAGAGAGAGAGGGAGAGAAAGATGTATATAGGGATAGGATAGATGGATATAAATAGAGAGAAAATGCTAGTGAGAGAGAGAGAGAGGAGGGAGGGTGGGAGAGAGATAGGAGGGAGGATAGGTAAAGAGGGATAGTTGAGATATATAAGAGGGAGAGAGGGAGAGAGGTAGGTAGAGAGAGGGCGAGGAGAGATAGAAAAAGAAAGGGAGGGAGGGATAGGTAGGGAGAAAGAGTTGATATAGAGAGAGTGATGGAGGAGGGGTCTCAAACATAAACCATCTCATACAAAAATCTAAAAAACCCAAAAATCAATGTTAAAAAATCTGCAACAAGATTATAGCTCTTTTATTCAACTTCTTCAACATAGTTTTCTGAAACTTTAGAAATACATATAAAAACCTCTAAAAATATCATTACAATAAATAACTCAGTCTCATGGACTAATTTACAGAAATATAAATGAGTCTCAAACCAATCTATGATAGGAAATTAACAAACTACATCAAAAACAACTCTTTCACTTCACGTACAAACTCAACTCACAACCTGTAGTGGCAATCTTCAACCTACAGTTGTTCATGTCTTGCACAATGATCTCAAAACTTCAATTTTTTGTCTTCAAACCCTCATACCTATAACAAAATGTCTTCCAATATCCCTTGGAGAAAAATCTATTCCCTTCTCCTTCCACTCCCCATTCTCCCCTGCAATAATGAATCCCCTCCCTCCTGACATGCCTTTCTCTTTTCCCTTTTCAACCAAAATGTAACTACCAATAAATGTAAATTCTCCAACCTGAAAAAACTTTCCAAAATAAATAAATTAAATATTAAATATGCATTTACAAGCTCCAAAATACTCCCATGAAAGATTAGGCCAAGAAAAGCAACCACCTCCTCACAAAAAGGAGTCAAACTTAGCAAAAATCAGCAGTTACAAAACTTGGGCATCCAAATATTCCATGCTAAAGTTGAGGGGAATTAATGAGTTTTACCCACTTGTATTTACCCAAAAATCCACACCAAAAATGTCTTTTTTTCTTTTTTGAACTTCAAAAATATCAAAAAATTTCCTCCTAAACTATCTCCAACACCATAATTTTTGCAACAATAAAATAAGGCCAATTATTTTAATTCCATATTTTGGCCCTAATGTCAAATTTATTTCTCACATAAAAAATTATTAAAATTAAATTAAAATCAAAATTTAAATTACTCCTTTTTTTGGTTGATGTTGATCGCACTTTCACCTAGGATGATCCTACATCAGACACCCCAGGTAGAAAAAAATGTTTCATGAGTTGCACTCAGAAAAAATTGTAGACCTTGTGTCTATCTTGGATCGACCTCATTTCCTTGTCCACTGGAAAATTCGTATTCATTAAATTTTGCAAGCATATAACATTATATCCTTTCATCTTTACTCCTCTACCCTTCATGTATTTCAAAAATTTTAATCTAACCTCCCACAAATATATTCCTATAGAATTAACAATCAAACATATACCTCCACCTTCAAAAAAAAAAATGTACTTCATTACCTCTATTGTTGTTTTACCTTTTTCCCCTCATTCCACCATGTCTCCATGAAATTGCATTGTTCCAGTGCCTTTTGTAAGACATAACATCGCTACAATCTGATTTCTTTCACTCAAAATAGTATTAGTACCATTATCAAGAGACTCATTTTCCACTTTCCCTAGCAAGGAACCATAGTCACAAATTAAAACATTTTTATCTCCACTTTTCTCTAACAAGTATTTATTAGAAAACTCTTCATTTACCTTCACTTTACACTCTTCAAGTTCACCTTTGTCATACTGATCTACTGCTATAATAAATTCTTCATCAAAGAAAACATCAAAATCTGATTTTACCTCACCTTTTTGTTGCAACCTTCGTCTCACCTAAGATTAACTCATCCCACTCTATTTGAATTGTTGCCATCTGCATCAATAAATCATAATCTTTACTTTCTTCCATGTCCTTCATAGGACATTCTTTTGCTACAACTTTATTATACTCACATTCATCTTCATAACAACATTTATCAAAATTAAATTTTACCTCAATACCCTTCACTATTGCAACTTCTACTTCCCCTGCAATAAGTTGATCCCATTCTCTTTCAATCTAAATGAGTAAATCATCCTTATCAACTTCATCAGTGTTCTTTAAAGAACTCTCTTTTGTTGCTTCAGTCAGTGTAGTCTCTTCCTTCATGTCTTCCAATGGACATCCCTCAACTTCAAGTTCCTCAGTCTTTTCATACTCATCTTCTTCCTCTTCCTCGATTTCACATGCATGAAACTCTAATGCATCCTCTTTATTTTTTGTATTCAAAATATCATTAGGAATATTATAAAAATTACCTTCAACTCTTCTCTTCTCTTGTTTCCTCCTCTCAATCTCTACTCTCATTTCATCTATCTGTTCTTGCATCTTTATCATTTCTCCTTTTTAGATTTTCCAAAGCCTCTCTCTAATTTCCTCTAGTCTGGGAATCCTTAGAATCCATCCAATGAAAAAAATTATTTTCCTCCTCATTTCCATTTTCAGGACCTCACAATGCCTTAACAACACAAATCTTCAAACCCTCAAGTTTTACTTATGTAAATTTCCTCCTTCAGCGATCTGTTTACAAAAAATTCTTCCAATATTTACCAATATTATTGTAAACTACCTCCTTTAACGATATGTTTACAATCATGGGAGCCTCAATTCCTCAAATCCTCTAAATGTTTTTTTTTCCTACTTACACATTCATCTGCAAGCAAAATCCAAACATTCTCCACACTCAGGTCTTGGTGCAAACTGCCTCCAATCGACGCTTTTGTCTGGAGACTTAGGAAATATTGCTTTGATACCAGTGATGGAGGAGGGGTATCAAACAAAAACCATCTCATACAAACATCTAACAAAAATAAAAATTAATGTGCAAAAATCTGCAAAAAAATTATAGCTCTTATATTCAACTTCTCCAACATAGTTTTTCCAAACTTTAGAAATACATATAAAACCCTCTAAAAGTATGATTACAATAAAAAAATAAATCTAATGGACTGATTTAGAATAGTATAAATGAGTCTCAAATTGATCTATGATAGGAAATTAACAAACCACATTAGAAATAACTCTTTCACTTCACATACAAACTCAACCCACAACCTATTGTGACAATCTTTAACCTATAGTTGTTCTTGTCTTCCATGTGCAGTGATCTCAAAACTTCAAATATTTGTCTTCAAAGCCTCATGCCCACAAAAAAAATTCTTCCAATATCCCTTGGAGAAAAATCTACGACCTTCTCCTCCCACTCCCCATTCTGCCCTACAATAATGAATCCCTTCCCTCCTATCATGGCTTACTCTTTTCCTTTTTCAACTAAAATGTAACTCCCAAAAAATGTAATGCCTTCTGCCTAAACAAAAACTCCAAAATAAAGAAATAAAATATTAAATATGCATTTACAAGCTCCAAAGCACTCCCATGAAATATTAGGCCAAGAAAAGCAGCCACCTCCTCACAAATAGGAGCCAGACTTAGCAAAAATCAAAAGTTACACAACTTGGGCATCCAAATATTCCATGATAAAGTTAAGGGGAATTAATGACTTTTCCACACTTGTATTTACCCAAAAATCCACACCCAAAATGTCTTTTTTCCTTTTTGAACTTCAATAAAATCAAAATTTGCCTCCTAAACTATCTCCAACAACACAATTTTTGCAACAATAAAATAAGGCCAATTATTTTAATTCCACATTTTGGCCTTAATGTCACATTTATTTCACACAAAAATTATTAAAATTAAATTAAAATCAAAATTTAAATGTGGGTAGAAGGAATTGAGAGACAGAGATAAAGAGACAGAGACAGACAAAGACATAGGTTGAGATAAACAGAGACAGAGGAAAAGAGAGACAAAGATAGAGATAGAGAGAGACGGATAAAAAGATAGAGACAGAGACAAAGATAGAGACAAAGACAAAGACAAAGATAGAGATAGATAAAAAGAGATAAAGACACAATTAGAGAGAGATAGAGAGATAGAGAGGGGGGATAGATAAAATTAGAGAGGTAAGGAGGGAGAGATTTTTTCATAGAAAAATAGGGTGTACCACCAAATTGAACACGATGATAAACCACTATGGTTTTTCACTATAAAACATGCAATTATATGTAAGATATGATGCAAATAACAATCATAAACTAACCCTAACTAATATAGAAACTATGAGGGAAGTTTTTGGAGCTTAAAATGGTGTGTACCTTGCCGCAAGAAGGTTGTTTTAAGGCACAAAAGACTCATTCGCCTTTAGTGGTGAATGGGTCCCTATTAGGGTTTTTGAAACTGAGGTCTAAGTTATTTTCATTTATTTCTGCACTCTTAGATCCTCGGTTGTCAACCCCCAAAAACCTGTAATCAATTATGTAGCCTTATTTTCATGTTCTTGCACTTTGAATGACAACTTTGCAGATTGACAACTTTGACAATTTTGCTTCCAACTTGATCTCCACTTGATCTTCAACCTGTAAATTTGCAAACACATATTCAAGAGGAGAAAATCTTGTTTATTTTTAGTGAATAGGGGTTTTCCTAAGTCAAACCCCTTGTAGGTAATTAAACCAAATGATGAGATAATGGAATTGAAGCATGCAACATGAAATAATGAAGTGTTGATACCTTGGAACTTGTCTTCGACTGTAAATCTACAAACTAACATGAAATGGCCATGAAGAATGTAGATCTTGATCTCAAATAAGATATGAAACAATTCTTGCAATGTAGATATTCAATGCTACATCAACTATCTTAGCTCAACAACATGCTTGGATGCACTATGCCTTAAACATGATGAAATGATCTTGAATTGCTGCAATAAACTCTTGATAATCTGCCCTTGAATGTCTTTGAAAATTCTCTTGAAGTTATCTATGATGCTCTTGTAAAGTATTTGGATGCTTAGATAGAATTCCTAGGAGAAACAATGTGAATTAGCCCCTTGTTTATATTAAATCTAGAGATTAACCCCAAAATTCAAATAATTCAAAACAACACCACATCTCGAAATAAAAATAATTAAAATCTTGTGAGAATTGAATTTAAAAAGGGGGATCCTACTTGAGCAGGACCCATTCACCACCTAGGGCGAATGGGTCCTAGCTCATGTTTCCAGGACCTTGCTTTGGGAGGGTGAAAGTACATCAAAAACCCATGTCAAATATGCAAAGAAAGGGGGTCCTATGTGGAGAGGACCCTTTCATCATTAGTGGTGAATGGGTCCTAGCACCGTTTTCTAGGACCTTGATTTTGTTAAATTAAATATTTTGCAATTTGAATATTGGGTGTCAGGATTGATCTTTTGGAAGGTTTCATAAATAAGGATTAAATTTGAAGTAAAGGATCTAATTAACTCTAATTAACCACAATTAATTAAAGAAACCCTAGAAAAGTGTGAAAGTTTGTTACAAAACTTTACAACACCTTAAATAAGGTAAAATTTAAGGTATATTTTATTTAAAAGGGCCCTAGAATAATGTGAATGTGCACAACACATTACAAAATTAAACATAGACACTATTAAGTTAATTTTGTATCAATTAATCCCAAATTAAGTGTGAAAAAGGGATAGTTTTCTCCACGTTACATTTTTCCCCAACTTTAGTGAGAGGATGACCCCATGTCAAACTCACACTAAAGTAGACATTCAAGACACTTAAGTATGGAGCAATAACAAAGATACATATACATACCCTATCAAAGGCCAAGAAAAATAAGGAAAAACAAAGGATCAAGCACAACTATTCCAACACAATGTGGAATAGGGTTGTTTGTCCATAACAAGCATTTCTCACTCTGGGGTAGGGGAACCTCAGTCCGTCCACTAGGTGAGTTGTCCCAAAATATGTATGCTCCCTCTGAGGTAGTGGAACCTTAGTCTATCCACTAGGCGAGTTATCCCAACGAGGTGGTTAAGTGAGAAAAGCATGCCAGTGTGTTGGCTTCTCACCATACAATGAGGAAGTCATGCCAGTGTGTCAACTTCTCATAATACTAACCATACCAAAGTTATCCTGCTGATAACTTCAATAAGGCACCACAATGTAATGATTTTTGTAAATATTTTTGAATTTCATGTCTGTAAAATTTTGTTAAAGGGGATTTTGCTTTGTTCATGTAAGGTCTTCTTCTTAGGGAGCATTATGCCTAATGTCTCCAAGAGAGGACGCACTACTGTATTGACTATGATTTCCGATGAACGTTTGTTGGAATATCGATAATATATTATCAGAATATCGATGAACCACTAAAATAATTTTTGTCGCTAATTTTTCGTCGCTTTCACGACTAGCTTTGAAACATCGAAATCACAACTTAGCTTCATTGGTTGCTGCCACAAAAAAGGGTCCTAGTGTTCATCGAAATATTGATAGACATTTTTTTGATCTAGCAATGAACCGTAGCCAGAACACAAGTAGGATGCCTTTGCCAAAGCATCGGATCAACAACGTAAGTTCGTCAAACTTGCGACCAAATAGGCAAGTCACTATGACGAAAGTCTCCTTGGACGTATTGCGAATTCGTTGGATGCTTTTGGAGGTTCATCGAAAGTGCGACGAAAAAGGAAATTCATTACGAAAAATGTATCATCAGACGTATTGGAAATTAGTCAGACGCTTTTAGAGGTTCGCCAAAAGTTCAAAGAAACAATGCAGTTTAAAAAAAAAAAAACTATTCGTTCAAATGAATTACCTCCGGTGAATTTTCGGGCAATATCGCCACTAATAATAAATTACTATTTAATTTTAGTGTTCCTTTAGCCTTGAATAGGGATTTTATCTATTGCCATTGATTAGCTTTTTAATCAGATGGTTTTGAGTTGATTCTGCGACCTAATACGCATGTTCCTTTTCAAAGGCTTATTGAGGCCCAAAACAAATTATGTGCGTCAACAAGCCTTTTAAAAGGAACATGTGTATTAGGTCACAAAATCAACTCACAACCATATGATTAAAAAGCTAATCAATGGAAATAGATAAAAGCCCTATTCAAGGCTAAAGGATCCCTAAAATTAAATAGTAATATAAAAATTGAACAAGTATTTCACAAATGTTGTTTTGATATTCATTGGACAAAGGAAAAACCAAGTGTCCTACACAAGCCATGGGAATAGCTGATGCAATAGATCATAAAGGATATTCTATGCTACTGAAGATAAAAGAGAGAGAAGAGCATATAAGAAAGCACATAATCGTCATTTCCTGATGATTGTCTTTGAGTTGTCTTCAGAGTGGTGCACCCTTCCTTGCTTCTGTGCTCCAAATGAACCTACAAGTGATTTCAAAAGTTTGTTAGAGCTTAGACTGTGCACCTCCCTACATGATCTATCAAAAAAATTATAGAATAATTCTTATGATGCATTGAAATCAATTGAGCAAATAAAATATGAGTGCAAGTGAATAGGGCTTTTATCTATTGCCATTGATTAGCTTTTTAATCGGATGGCTGTGAGTTGATTTGGTGACCTAGTACACATGTACCTTTTCAAAGGCTTATTGAGGCCCGAAATTTGTTTTGGGAAACATCATTAGATTTAATCATGTGGCCCAAAACAAATTTTAGGCCTCAATAAGACTTTGAAAAGGCACATGCATATTAGGTCACGAAATGAACTTGCAATTGTCTGATTTAAAACCTAGTCGATGGTATTGGACTTGTTTTCACTCCTCCAAACTCTTCCTCAGCATTGGTATTGACCTTTCACTTCTCCAATTTGATGAGCTACAACCTGGTTTCATTAGGTTTTAGAGTATGTTAATTATATTTAAAATTATGGCGTCATTTAGGAGGTTTTAGAGTATGTTAATTAAATTTAAAATTATGGCACCACTTAGCTAGGTTTTAATATTCTATAATATAGTTAAGTATATATTAGCTATATTTTACATAATAAATAATATAATTATTTGACTTATTATAATTATATATTATATTCTTTAACAAAACTATTAAATACATATTAAATTATTATAATTAATAATAAGTATATTTTTATATAATACAAAATATAATTAATATAATATATATTTAATATAATAGTAATATTGGATTAAATTATATATAATATAATTATATTTATTATTATATAATAGTATATATAGGCTTTTACCTGATATTTTAGAGGATTTTACCATTACACTATAGAGGGTTTACCATTAAATGGTAGTTGAAACTTGTTTTCTAATGACACAATAGTGGTTTCCAGGCATGAAATTTGTTTCAAGCTCACATCTCACAATATATGTAGCCTATTAGCTAATACAAAGAGAGATGGAAACTAAAAAGATAGAGAATGAGAGAAAGAGATAAACTTAGATAGATAGGGAGAGAGAGAGAGAGTACATGAGAGAGAAATATAAGAGATACAAAGGAAAAGAGAGAGAGGGAAAATTCAATACCATCGGCCTAACAATGCTTCATCGGTGGAACCCCCATCATAGTATCGCTGATGGCTCAATGAAAATAGATCACAACCTAGTATCGGTGTAACAATGCTCTATCAGGATGAATCTTAAGGTTCTCTCCCAATATATCGATAGAGTCAAGTTGTCAACAAAAGTAACCATGAATTATAACCATGTGCATGAATTATCGAATGCATAAATTATATCGGGAGAACTATGGTGCATCGGGGAAACATTATCTGGCGTCCCACTGATAGAATGAAGAATAGGTGTCCATCGGTGGAGAGGGTGGCTATTGTAGAAGTTGAGAAATCCAACTTCACAAACCTCAAAGATCACTTGCATGCAAATAACATGTCACAAAAAGAAGAGATGGAGACAAAAAAGCAAGAGTGCTCTAAAAGCTAAAAAATTGTATAAATCAGAGAGATAAAATAAAATACAATGATCAATCCTTATGAAAGGAGATTGTGCAACCCTAAAATAAACCCTAATAGGTAGACATTTAATAATTAATATAATTATTAAATTTCACAATATGCAAACTAAAGTGAAATCTTAAGAGAGGAATAAAGGTAACTTAATTAACATAATTAAGTTAAAAACTTTACTCTAACACCCCCCCTTAAGATGAGCAAGAGTGCAGCTACAAAAATGTGCAATAAAGAAAAAGTAACTACAATGCATGAAAGTAAACATTGGTCCTAGCAACTAGGACTAATCAGGTACCCATTTACAAAAGCAATGCAAACTAAATGAAATGGGGTAAAGGAGAAAACCCAGTGGGAAGAAAACTCCACCCCAAAATAGAATGCAAAGAAAGGAATATGATGTACTAATGAAAGAAGGATAGGAGGTGGATTACATGATACCCCCCATAGACAAATTCTATCATATAAGTACATGTACAATTGTCTCCATAGGAGAGATAGAAAGAGAGAAGAATTCCCCCCCACAATGAAGAAACTCCCACTGCAATGGTAGATGCCTGATGTAGAATCCAAAAGAAGATCCTGAAGCAACAAATGATATTCCTCCCCTTGGGAAGAAATGGAACCAAAGGATGATGCCAAAGAAACTCTGTGAAGAGTGATGAACCAATCTGTCTCAGGATGTGTGCCATGATCGGATGCTGAAGAATCTCTCTGTCTGAACTGAAATAAATGATGTCAAACCCAAACTAATGTGGAGAATCCTAAAATGCAACCTTTGAATGCACTGATAATGGTGGGCATACAATGATAACCTGACTATCAAGGTAGAGGAGATGAATGTCCTCCAAATAATCCTCTAAATCTACAATATAGGACTCCACAAACAAGAAGGATATGTTTGCAACATAAGAGTCCAGAGTAGCTATGTCTGGAAGATGCATGATGTCCTACTGCATTGAATTAGGAACAATAGGAGATGTTGATAAAATATCAATCAGAAGAGTGGGAACATGAAAACAAGTCTTTGAACCATGGACACATGCAAGACCTGTAAGATACTCAAGCTCCTCTAGAGTACAATTATCATAGGGTATGAAATCTACATCTACAAGAGGGATGAGAAAATTTATAGCAGGATCCTCTGGCAATGGAGAGATATTAGAGTCTCCAAAAATCTCACAAAGATGTTGCCAAAGTGTGCAAGGACAATGAATGTCAGATAAAGCACACAAAGTGTCAAAATCAACACTACAACCCATAACCCCTACAATATGATCTTGAATAATAACCCATGCAGATAAACCCCTTGATGTGTCTGGTGTAGGTATGAGATCATATAAATGAGAAAAAAGATTGAGCCACTTACAATGTGTAAGTATGCCCTTTGCCCATGACTCCTAATTATCCTTATCCTAAAATACAACTGAAGGGTGACTAGAAAAACCCATTATACTCACTTAAATGAAAAAATCAGAGACTAATGATCTCAACAATGATAAATCATATTAATCTAACCCATCCAATCCAAACATAACCCATGTAGGTGCCAAAATGTCCAAGTAATTGAGCAAAGTGTAAAAACACACAAAGCTGAATAACATTTACCTGGTAAATTTTCTGATGAAATAGACTATAGATCTGGAAAGAGCACTGCAACACCTATTCATTTGCACAAAACATAGTTCAGATGCAAAAGATATGCCTCCCGGAGTGAAAAATACAAGTTCTGACTTTGACAGGAAAAAAAGACTGTAAAATGACAAAATAAGAAAAATTGACTACTACCACTAGAACGGTGCCGAAACCAGCTTTTTGGAAATATCTTGTTTTCACAAAACGGAGATTGTACACAAAAAATACACCTGATTCCGTGAAAAAAGGTCCAAATTGTCCAATAGATCCTCCAAAGCCCTCAAAGGCCAAAAAAGAAGACCCCTGGTCCTATCAGCGACCAGGGTTTAATGCCGAAGCCCTTGGTCATGAATGTGACCGCGAGCTGGTGCTAGAGTAGCTTCTTGGGGGGCTAGGCACTTAGCGCCTCGATGGAGCCCTTAGTCATCAATATGGCTGGGGCTTGGAGCTGGGAGCCCGCGGCCATTTCAACTAGCGGTGGCGATGCAAGAGGGCGACGACCGGGTGGCCGCTCGATGGCGAAGCGGTGGCCGATGGGCTGAGTGATGGCAGTGCGGTCTTTATAACTGGCAACACTTTTTATTAAAGTATTTTTTGATTTTTTAAAAATTTTCGCCAATTTTTTGTATTGAAACTCGTGCTGGGGAAGCCGTATGACCTCTCTAGAAAATTTTTTTTGCCTCTCTAATCAAATTTGTCCAAAATGGATGAATGAACAGTTTTTTGGGGGTTTTGAGCTGCTACGAACTCAATGGCGAGGTCCGTTTGGGCTCAAAATGCTCCAATAAAATAGGTGATTCCCTAGATCAAAAAAGAAAATCCCAAACCCTCAAAGCTCCAAAAAATTTAGAAGATGAATAGGAAGTAGCAGGTCTGGAGCTCTGATACCATGTACAAGTTGAGAAATCCAACTTCATAGACCTTGAAGATCACTTGCATGCAAATAATTTGTCATAGAAAGAAGAGATGGAGACAAAAAAACAAGGGTGCTCTAAAAGCTGAAAATTGTATAAATGAGAGAGAGAGAAAATAAAATACAATGATCAATCCTTATGAAAGGAGATTGTGCAACCCTAAAAGAAACCCTAATAGGTAGACATTTAATAATTAATATAATTATTAAATGTCACAATATGCAAACTAAAGTGAAATCTTAAGAGAGGAATAAAGGTAACTTAATTAACATAATTAAGTTAAAAACTTTACTCTAACAACTATTGGTGAATGAAATGTCTTAGGTCTACAAGTTGCGATTGTGACTAGCTAAATGGAAAGAAAATTAGAAAATTGTAACCAACATTTAAGTGGAAATAATTAAAAGTAAACGAGGTTGATCGAACAACATACTAAGCTAGTGGAAGATGACGTATGTCATGAACTATTAGCAACAATGAATGGTGGAGATCAAACAAAACTTTGATCGAACGTCTTTCCAAGAGCTTGGTATGAATATTGTAGATTCCCTTCTTGATTCTCCAAAATTTCACAAGTGGTGTACTTGTGCCTTGGTGGATCTCTCACCATGAAAAGTGTTGACATGAATGATGACGGTGTAAACATGAGGATGACAAGGTGAGTGTGAACCTCAGGTGGAGTATGAAAGCCTTATCGGCGTGAGTGAACATCATCGGTAGGACACTTAGGGATGTCTCCCCGATACAACGATGACCTTCCTATCGAATGGACAAAGTGACATCGCCAGGACCTTAAAGAAGGTTAGGGCCAAAGTGTCACTCAAAGTGGTGATGACTATCATGTAAGATTAAATGTTTGTATGGGTTTTGGGTTGTAGTTCACTTTGGGTGGCCACCTAGATAAAAGGAGGGTTGCCGACTTGAAGTCATTTTGTGATCGTCATGATGAAAACCTATGTAATGGGTGCCTGTTTTGGGCTGTATTTTGAGTTCCACTAATGGAACAATTTTTTTAGTTTTGTATTTAAATATGCTACAACTAGAGGATTTCTTCATGATTCTTTCCTCTCGATATGCATTTTGAATCAGGTTTTGTAATATTTTATAATAATTATAATAATATAATATAATGGCTATGCCATTTTTGCCAAAAATAAATAAAAAATCTTAAACTACACACTAGAATCTAGTTTTGTGGAAAATGAGCAATTTGGTGAGAAAAAGTACCTATAGTGCGTCTTGGATACTTAGCTAGTGTACTAAAAAATAGGATTGCAAACCCAAAATTATTCACTCTGGAAATTCAATAGAAAAATACAGAATGTTATCCTGGATACTTAGCTCTTAGACAGTCAATAAAATAATATGAGCATGATTATGAATGGTTTTACCTAGTCCCACTCTTGATCTCCATGTTTGAGAGCCTTCTCTTTAAGATCCCATGAATCCACTTTGATCCATTGCTACCAAAAGAGATATTGATGTGTAAACAAGGAGCCACATTTAGACAAACTGGTTGTTGATTTATTCTAAGAAATTTAGAGACTACAAAAAGAAGATACTTGATGGGGATCATATGGGATTCCTAGAGAAAGCATTGCAATATGGCCTCGAGCAGCAATGGAAAACTTTGGATTACCTTCACAGTAAATCCTAACAACATGACATTGAGGCTCCTCTTCATTAATTTGATGGTATGAAGAACCATATCCATATCCTCGAGATACATATCATATTGAATAGAAAAACACAGTGACATAAGCAATTTAAATTGTGAGATAAAGCCTCCAAACCCTCTATGGAAACATGACTTTTACCAGATAATCAAAATTTTAAATTTTAGTAATACCCAAGCAAAATAATTCCATACAATGCAGCTACACACAAAACTTACAGATGGGACTGATCTCCCATTTTTGACTCTCCTTCTTATTCCATTTGAAGAGGACAACCTCTACCCCTTGATTCAACTATGTAAGTTTAGCATTAACAAATAAAAAATATTTTTAGCACAATAAACAATCCTCACCCATCTAAACAAGAACCTATAAGACAAGCCCAAAAATATAAGTTTATCACAATCATGTAAAGATTAAATACTTATAATCAATCACACTAACTGGAAAGTATTAATTGGATTAGTAAGAAGAATCAAATAATTAGGGTTGGGCACTATATAAACCACTACTATCATAACTATTGAAACATGCTCAAGTATTGGGTCCTCTCCCCTAGATTAAATTAAGGAAAACATTATTGCAAAAAAAATATGTATAGAAGAATATGAATGTAAAGGAAAATGGATATTAGCAAAACATAAATGTAAATAACAGTAGTGTGAGCAGAAAATGAATCTAAATTGGTCTTGAACAAATAAAACCATACCCAATTAACATTAAGTTATACTGACCTTGTACTTATTGCCATTGTCAATCTTGAAGGTTACTTTGATGCTAATGACACTCTCAAATTTTGCAAATTTGAGATGCCTATTTCAAAATTGTCTCTGCTTTTTCAGAGGTGCACCTGACAAGTCTACCTGACTGACCCACTTTGGAGGCTTGTATTTTGAAGCCTGTTGATTGTCATGCAAAACCCATTTGCAAACATATTTAGTTGACATATGTGAACATGTGTGTCAGTTTTTAGCTTCCCACAATGATTTTTGTTAAAGTTTTGAAAAAGTGAAGCTGGAAGGTTTTGACATTGTTCTGTCGTTTGTAGACTGTTTGTTTTGCAAAGTTGCTTCCTGTTTGAGCTTGGATTTTGCAACCGGATGACTGTCAAGTCAAAATGAATGTTGTTCTATATTCTCCATATCAAGATGATCTTGGTTGTTAGTTTTTAAAGTCTTATGATCTGATTTGCTATTTATAGCAGATCGAAACCAAATTGCAGTTTGTTCAGTTTCACATCTGCATTCCTGACAGCCTTTCTAAGTGGTCAACTTCGATTGTTAATAACTTTTGATCGGTGATGATTCAAGTGAATTCGTTTTGCACATGTGCTCAGGGTATCTTAATATTCCACTATGCCTGATGGAAGATCACCAGGATTTGATTCTCTATTTTTACAAATTGGCAGTTGAATGACTTTTAATTGGTGCATAACAATTGTTGTTTCAAAAAAGCCTGACTAGGCAACTATTCCGATTAATACCCAGTTCCTCGGGTTTCCTTTTTCTGAGCCATTTGTTTCACTATATTCTTGGATCAAATGTCTAAATGCTTGCAAGTATTGATGTCTCTCAGAGGTCGATTGACCAGTTTCCCAGATTGATTCCTGAGCCCACTTGGCCTGTTTTGACCATTTTGCAAAAGTGCCAGAAAACAGATATTGATGAAAACCCAGTTCATGTTTTCACTTCCAGAATACTCTGAAGTTGTCTTAGAACAATTTGAACTCAAAATTCATTTGAAAATGAAAAAAAATTTAGCTGGGCCTACATCGAGACCTTACATGCTTTGCATAATTGTGAAATTTCACTTCAGGGAAGTCATTTTGAATTCAAATATGTGGAAGGGTGTACAAGTGTACTTGTTTTCAAGGGTTCAAATGTGGAAGCATATGAGTATGTGCAAGATTTTTAAGAGGTTTCCTCCAAGAGAAGCCATCTCATGGAATGCTATAATGGTTCAAGGTGTATAGAATATAAGGTGCTAAAGTTTTTGAATTTTTTAAAAACATGTGTATATGGCATCAGTTGGAGGGCTCAGAGGTAACAAGATATTTTGAATGTGATGCATAGCATACAAATTTTTACGGAGGATGTTGATTTTTATTTTTGTTAGGAATGTAATAATCACTTGGGCTTATTTCGAGGGCCTATGATTGGTTAAATGGAGGTGTTGATCATAGGGCAGAGTTTACTCAATTTCTCCTAACTTCATATGATTATCCACAACAAACATTAGACCTGTCTGTACAATGATCACTCTAGAATACCCTACTTGCATGAATCAGAAAATTCCTTGGAAGGAAAAAGCAAGTTTCTAGTTGTTTTATTTTGAGTTTGCCTCTTTACTCCATGGTGATTCTATTTGTAGAATATGTCCAAAAGGATCAAAATTGGCTATGAAAAGTGTGGCTCATTGGAAACAAATGCACATAATAGATTTCAAACAAATGTACTCGGTACTGTGTGCTTTGAAGCTATAGTAGCATGATGCACAAAATTGGTAGATTGAACAAGTTTGAAGCAGAGGTGTTGGAACGCAGTGGGGATGAGGAAATGATAGAGTCTAGCTATCACTGCAATGTGCCTACATCCAAATGCTCGATGGTGGGTGAACATGGAGGGTGTGGCTTGGGCATTGGCACATGAACTATTTGACAAGATGCCTTAGAAAATTTTAAACAAAATAAACGAGGATGCAGCCAGCCAGTGAAAGCTTACGCTAGAAAGGTTATAGATAGCCATCAAAGGATGGATCAAATGGGAGAAAAGTGGTGTGTTTGCAATAGAAATGTATCAAAATTGTTTGTGGAAATTATGTTTTGAATTACACTCACTTATCATTATTTTCAGTCCAATCATAAAATGCAATGAGGGGAGCATTTGCTTATACGCACATATGGGATTTTGTAAAAAAAAACTTTAGAGATGCTCACGCAAATGCATTTGGCATATGTTCTGCTACATTTTACAAATGCATTCGCTATGCTTTAGGAATGGTCTATGATAGAGAAGCCAGCAAATGCAGTTAAAAGGTGTGCAATTCACAGAAAATGAGCTTGATAGGAGGCTTTTGAAGCTTGCAAACAAATACAGCCAGCCAATGAGGGCCCACGCCAGAGAAGACAATGAACATCCATCAAACTAGAAGGTAAACATCACCAATGAGCAGGGCACAAGCTATGGGAATAGGTTCTGGACATCCATCAAAACACAATAGATTTGTTGAATAGGCATTAGAAACTTTTAAGCAAATGCAACTGGCAGATTATGGGCACAGGCTTGGACCCCAAAATAAATTTATTTCCATCAAGTGCCATACACAACCAACAGTTAAAGGGAATTCCTACATAAAGGAAGGTGACATTTCACTTGAGTTCCAGATGAATGAGATAAGTGAAGGACACCATGCACCAGTGGAAAGGGCATACAGATTTGGGTGGGGCTGTGCATAAATGGCTGAAAAATGTTAATTTCTTGCTTGGCATATGCACAAAATGTATATGTTGGAAGGCCTTGGAAACTATCAAGCAAGTGATAGTGGTGTGATTTCAAAGTATGGGTGAGGATGTCTTTCATGCTGCTAGAGGATGAAGCCGCCATGGCCAGACAAAGGTTGTGAGCTGAGCATGAGAAAAGAAGTTATGGTTAGGCCAACATAAGCTGATCAACGACCAACATAGAGGAGCCCTCGCCACGTGGCATGATCTTGTAGACCCCGTGGGATTTTGGTGACGCCATCATCTTGGCTGTGAGGTTTGTGAGGGAGAAACTTGGTGGGCTCGATAAAGTTAAGGGCAGTTTTTTGTATTTTATATAAAGTGTGAGGGGACGGGTAAGGGCTTTTATTTCCCTGATGGTTTAAACAAAAAGCTCTTTGCATTTAAAATGCAAGTATTTTAAATATAAGGGGTAAGAATTTTAAATGCAAATATATGGCATGGGTATTTTATTTTATTGGGTGGAGTAAATAAAGTTATTCAATGTGTAAGTGAATTTTCTTCATGAAAACAATTTTCTTCGATGGAAATAATCACAAGGTGCAGCAAGGTAAGTGCCCAAGAATAAATTGTTTTCAACTATAGGTAAATGGTAAATGCATGAAGGAGGTGCAGTATTTTATCCATGGGGGTAAAAATTTAAAATGGAAAGTGAATTAAATATTCACTATGGGTGTTTTATAAAGTGAATATTTCACTTTATAAACATGTATTATGTGTTGGGTTTTAATGTGCAACAAGTAAAAAGACAAAAAAAAAATTCATGGGAAAGAGGATATTTTCTAGTTGGGTGAATTTGGTGAGTCTCCACATGGGCATGCTTTTAGTTACTGAGCAATGATGAGCAGGGGCAGTTTTTGAGGGAATAAGTTTGTTGCTGCAAAGGAAGGAAGGGGATATATTCTTTTTCAGTTTGATCAATGGTGAATGAAGCTTCCAGATGGCATTTCCAGATCAAGTTTAGGGATGCTCCTATTTGCTTCTATTTTCTATATTTTCTTTTCTCTTCTCAATTGTAAGAGGTTCCAATTTCTGAAAGCTCTGCAAGTCAGAAAAAAGCTATGGGTAGATTGTAAAGCTAGGGGAAATATGATTGTTAGTCATTTTTAATCTGAAAGTGTATGTTTTGAATTGTTCTGTTATGTTTATTTTAGCTGATAATTGTCTCCATGACTGAATTCTAATGCTATTTTGGATTCAATAATAACATTATTTGAGTTTGTTCATGCAAATTTACTGCATTTGAGCTACATTTGGTGTTTCCTTCTATTTTATGAATGGTGTAATTTCTTTAATAAAGCACAAGCTACTTTTATTATTGCCTATTGTTCAGGGATAGTATAATTGCTTTGACAAATGTGACATGAGTGTTATGTTTCAGGTGGATTTATAAGTAGAATTATCAGAGAAATTTGTAGTGGTCTGGTTATCATAATGTGATAACATTTGCAAGACCTTCAGAGCATGTTCAACACTGAAAGATGAATGCTAGCTATATGACTCCATAGCCCATTTTTATGGCACTGGTCCATTATCATGTTTCTGTTGTTTTCAGTTTGGTCCCAACTCTTTAAATCAAAAACCATTTCAAATTTGTTTTGTTGAGTTGTGTTTGTCATGTTCTCCATACTGATTGATGAAATTCATTCAATATCTTGCCAATGTTAAGTGATATTTTAGGTTTCTCAGCATATTTCTGTGAGAGCATCATCTGTTAAGCAGTATCCTGTTACTTGTGTGTTCATATTTTTAGATGCTACTAAAGGGTTACCCCCCTAGGTCTTACAGAGCCTGAAGTGCAGGGGAAATATGTATCCATTCCATTTCCTATCAGTTGGCCACTAGCCTTTGTGGTTCTTTAATATAGAGGTTGGCTACCTCTTAGAGAATTACAAATCCTAGCTGGGTTGCATTTTAAAACACCAACAGATGCCTTCTACAGAAACTCTCTAGCCACGAGGCAAGAGAAGGTGGGAAAACCAGGTGTATATTGATGACTTCTTGACAATCAAAAACAAACAAGCAACCACTCAACCTTATTAGAACAAAATAATCTTATGAATTGATTTTATTTGTTTTACTGGCTAATGGATAGTGGACCTAGTTCTCTTGAATTGAGATACTACTAAGATGTGTTGACTGGTGATTTTACACTACCGATATTTTTCTTCAATCTCTATAAGTTACTTTTATCTTAAATATATTCAAGATAACTTTGGAAAAAAATTCCCTGATCTCTTAGAAATTATGTAGATTATTTTGTTAATACTTCTCCATTTTGATATTTTCTTTAAAAATTCTTAAAAAGATATGTAATGTCATATTTAAAAGTTACATATTTTAATTTTACTAGTTCTGTAATTATAGGATATGATTCCAACAATCGTGAAACGCATTGGCAATATGCTGAATGAATGAAGTAAACTATACAATTGGCAGGTGTAAAGCTAAATTCCTTAACACTTGCCAACATCCTTCTTGCATGTTCTAAAACATTTTTTTTGGAAAAGGGCATGAAAATCCATCTAAGTATAATGAAAAGGAGATTTTTGTCAAATATTATACTATAGTAAGTTGAATGAATGTAAGTAGAGAAATTTTTGCATACCTACAGATGCTACAAAATTTCATGGTTAAGTGGAAGCCTCCCATCATCAACAAGATCCAAATAACCATGTATCTATCTCAATCGAGCCTCTAAACCCTTCAAAGTTGTCAAATATTTTGCTAACTTGTTATACACAAAAGTCAAATTTTAGAGTTATGTTACCACTAAAAACAAAAGAAACGGAGCTTTGAAACCAAATCCACACACAACACAATGTTCATAGTGAAAAGTTAGCACTTTCTTTCATCTTTGCATATTGGTTTGATGCTTCAAACGATGCATTTCTTATATTGAAAAGTGCACTACCTTATTGAGCTTCTCTTTGTTTCAAGAATAGTTTAATATTATATACTTAACAAAGACAACCAAGTGAACATGGAAGCTCATTTGGCCCCTGCCCCCCCTCACATTACTCTCAATTCCCCATACCCGATCATATAACATTAATCATTCATTCATCTATTAATAACATATAACATTCATTCATTCATTAACATATTCACATTCATTCATTCATCCATTAATAACACATAACATTCATTCATTCATCCATTAATAACATATATCATTCATTCATTAACATATAACATTTATTCATTAACATATTCACATTCATTCGTTAACATATAACATTCATTTTTTTAGTTTTTACATATTATCAAAAATATGGTTGTCATAATATGACTACAATCACTTTTTTTTGTTTCTTTTTTGCAGCTAAAAAAAGTTGAAGTGGAGTATCATTTTCTAAATCATTTGTCTCCCCTTTAGTTGTTCTGAGCTTTTCTCATGATCTTAATGTATGCCTAGTCATGTACTCACAATGTGGACGCCGCTGCAAGCGAAGGTTTGTTGCAATAGCAAAGAAATGTTAAATTGATATGTTTTATTATTATTGTTACAAGTATTTCATTAATTAAAAGAACATTAGAGTGGTGCTCTTTACCTGATGGGGCCACATCATGTTCCTAATATTGTCTTATAGCCTCATGCTCAACATGTTGAACACCCTCTAAATCCTGATTTGGAGTTGAAACATGAAAGGTTACATTAATTAATACACCAGTTGCAATTAACTATGTTTAAAAGAACATTAGAGTGGTCCTCTTTACTTGATGGGGCCACATCATGTTCCTGATCTTGTCTAGCCTGATCATGCTCAACATATTGATCACACTCTACATGCTCTAAAGTTGAAACATGAAAGGTTTCATTAATTAATACACCAAATGCAATTAAAGTTTTTTAATTGTATTAATCCATACTGCATGTTGTGTAACACATGAATACATCCAGTATTGTGATGCACAACATGACCTTCATCTACAGGTTGTGTTCCACCCTCACTAGGTTGCATTCCAATGTCATGTTCAGTATTATCATTGCTTGTCTATTTAAAACAAATAGGCACATAATTACTTTATGGTGGAAATTAATATTGAATAGATTGCACAAGTATTCAATTTTAAATAAACTTTATTGATTTTATTTACCTACGTGTTGGATGTAGTGGAAGATTGTGTTTGCCCAGTTAAGAATCTTAGGCGTTCAGCCAGGGCTCCATAGCCTTGTTGGAAGGCAATCTTCAGGTCCTCTTCTCTGGGAAATCTATTGAATTCAGAGCCCTACATTTTTGCATAAGATCATGAGTTTTGTTTCTATGGTGTGATAAAACCAAAATTGTTTGCAATTTATTATTTGGATGCAATATTTCATTTATTGATACTTACAATTCGTGTGGCTAATTTTATATAACCACAAGAGCCAAGTTTGTGTTCCTCATGTTTTTCTAGTCTTTCCTTTGTTGCCTTCGATGTGTTGGGTAGCCTAAAAAAAGTTTGAAATACGTTAGATTATGTAAAAAGAAAGAGTAATCAGTATATAATTACATTATTGATAGTATCACATACCTTCCTTGGCCTGGTCCTGTCTTTCCTTTTTTTCTTTTCAGCCTTCTCCTTTCCATCCGACACCAAGTCCTTCCACTCCGTCTTCAGAATCATGGGGGGATGCTCATACTTTATGTTCTTCTCTAAATGTGACCTATATTGGTCCCTCACATACTTTAGATAGGTACCAACTTTCTTAAGGACCTTAGGTTGGTTGAATATTTTATCACCGAACAACACAACATAACGGTTAATGAGCTCATCTTTTAAATCTTGATTTTGGGCATTCCACCGTGTACGTTTTCTGGGCCCAAAGAGCTCCAATGTAATATCACTTAGATGTTTATAAAAAACATCATTTCCTACAAAATGATCATGGGATCATTAGTCTAAAAAGAGTGATCAATAAGTAAATTTCAATTGGATTATATATAATAATAACTAAAACATTTTAAAGTACCTAGGACCTTCTCTATCTTTATGGGAACAAAATCCTTGGTCACCACAAATGTGACTGGAAATGTTCTCGTACTAGTAATACGAGAAGATCTAGGAAATGCTGCTAAAACATCACCAGTACTACTGACCTTTGCATCCCAGGTACATGTCCTAATGCATGTTCTGGCATGTGTTCGCTACCAGAGGGTGCACTAACGGATGCATGCATGGTATGTGTTGCCGACATTTCAATCGATAATATAGGTATGGATGATGGGGTCAGATAATGTGATGTATGCGCAAGAAGATCAGGATCGACACTTGTACCAACCCCTAATCCTTAGGAAGCACCTGCAATACCCTGATCATGGCCAGCAGCATCATGAGGATGCAAATAATCCTATAAAAACAACACATATTTTAGTTCATGACATAAAAGAGTACAAAATATAAAACCATGAATGAACTTATGTTATAGTTAAAGATCTCATGACAACTTACTTGCAAATTTTTGTGCTCTCTCAATCAATATTTTAACCCTTTCTCTTATCTCATCTGTTTGAGGCACTATGAATATCAACTGAAGGATTTCTTCATTGCATTTTTTTTGGGTCTTCCTCATCATATCCACAGGGTTTGTAGAATATGTGATGTCATCATCGCATAATAGTGACTGCACCTCCCTATGGATGCTCTCCTCTATGTTGATTTGTTTTTATGCACCTCTCAACACAAGAAATGTGTAGGTGCATCACCTCTCTTGAAAGACAATCTTTCACAATCATATTGTAGAACACTATCCCAAGGTCTCTCAGATGTCAAGTCATGACGGTGCTTGGAATATATTAGTTGATATATGATGTGATTTGCTAAAATCATAAGGTGGTCTTACAGATGAGTCACAAAGTGCAGAAATTGGATATGTAAATGGGGTTCTTAAGATGGGAGAGTTGTTGAGAGTTTGTTGTAGGTTAAAACAATACTCTAGAACTCCATTTTAACATCAGATTTAGCTTTATAATGTGCAATGAACCTTGCCTAATGTTATTTATTAAAAAAAGGAAAAAGGGTAGGGAAGAGAAAAGGTTTCTGGATCTTAAACTACAAATGAATAGTGATCATGGAGGCTGCTATAGTAGACGAACTCCCTATACTGGGTTTCGCTTGGCTAAGAGAAACCTACAGTTACACAAAACAAGTGCAATCTTTTAAAGACTGCTGATTTTCCGATTGCACATTCACATCATGAACATGCAATTGAACTAAGTTGCAACAATGAAATATGGAAGCCTAGGCTAACTTTGCACAACAACTTGTCATCAACAAGTGCCAAAAGTATGGGCTGAAAATTCATCAAATACTGTAACAGCAAAAACTATAATCACTTCCATTCAAGAAACTAACAACTAAACTAATAAGGAAGTAGAACCATACACACATAATGAGAAAAATCAAAAGGAACCACCCATAAATTAGGCAATGTTTCTTTCTATTGCTGTAGAATGCCTTTACACTAGCTCCCCAACCCTTTACAAATGAGGGGGAGACCCCTATTTATAGTTTTCCAAATCTTGAATGAATGGTCAGGATTGAATTACATTGTGTGGCCCAGATTCAATTACATTAGGGATTCACCTACCCCACAATATTCAGCAATTTAAAATACATCTGTTATTTTTTTCCTATTTTGTCTTTTAGTGCCCAGGTGCTGTAGCAGTTTTATCTTCTAGTTGGTTTCCCTTTTACTATAGCTGAAATTGCTTGAAAGTTGCCTTCTTCCCAATCGACTTGTAACATTCTTCATTGGATCAAATGAGTCTATCGACAACTGGCATCAATGGATTGGTTGCCCCTAATATAGGTGGACAACCCCTTAAAGATCACCATCATCTTGTGAAAAGTATGACAACTCCCCTATGATTTTGTCATTGAATTCTTTGGCATAGGCCTTCTTCTAATGCTAGCTCTATTGATGGGTGCCACGAGGAGAGGTGGGCATAAAATGAATGATGATGGGAGCTATGTGCTTTTTCTTGTTCAAATTTATCAATGGGTCTCCTAACAGACCCACAGTAGACTTCTCAAAAACTGCATGCATGAAGTGTTGTAAGTGCTTTCATACACAAATCAAGGAAAACGTTAATCAAATCTTGCAAAATCCTTGTTATATCCATCCATGCATCATCAAAAGATCATAATATTTTGTGTGAATTTCCATTAACAATTTATTGGAGGGATTTTGGATGGTCCAAGCCCGAGAGGCCGAAACGCTATTTTGAAAGGGCAACGAACAGTCTGGGCCCCAAAGGCTGGAATGTTATTGCAGGAATGCTATTTTGAAAGGGAAAACAGGGCAGGCCAACCCAGATGGTATCTCCCGACTTCAAATTTAGAATTTGAAAGGTTCATGTAGGAAAGGATCTAATTTGAGCATGTGGGTCAAATTTCATTTATAAATTGGGAGAGCATTTGGACGTTCTAGGACCAAGAGGCCAAAATGCTATTTTGAAAGGACGACGGACAATCCAGATCTCGAAGGCCAGAATGCTATTGCAAGAATGTTATTTTAGGAATGTTGTTGCGGGAATGTTGTTTTGAAAGGGTGAGCAGGACAGGGTGACCCAGATGGTATCTCCCGGCTTCAAATTTGGAATTTGAAAGGTTCATGTAGCAGAGGATCCAATTTGAGCATGTGGGTCAAATTCCATTTACGAATTGGGAGAGTGTTTGGATCTTTTGGGACTAAGAGGTTGAAATGTTGTTTTGAAAGGGTGATAGACAGTCTGGCCCCAGAGGCCAGAATATTGTTGCAAGAATGTTATTTTGAAAGAGCGAAGAGGGTAGGGTGACCTGGATGGTATCTCACAAGTTCAAATTTGGAATTTGAAAGGTTCATGCAGGAGAGGATCCAATTTGAGCATGTGGGTCAAAATTCGTTTCCAAATTGGGAGAGCGTTTGGACGTTCCGAGACCAAGAGGCTGAAATGCTGTTTTGAAAGGGTGACGGACAATCTGGGCCTCAGAGGCCAAAATTCTTTTTTGGAAGGGCAAACAGGGCAGGGCGGCCTCGATGGTATATCCCGGCTTCAAATTTGGAATTTGAAAGGTTCATGCAGGAGAGGATCCAATTTGAGCATGTGTGTCAAACTCCGTTTCCAAATTGGGAGAGCATTTGGACGTTCCGGGATTGAGAGGCCGAAATGTTGTTCTGAAAGGGTGACAAACAGTCTGGGCCTCGTATGCTGGAATACTGTTGTAAGAATGCTATTTTAGGAATGCTATTTTGAATGGGTGAATAGGGCAAGGCGACCCGGATGGTATCTCCCGGCTTGAAATTTGGAATTTGAAAGGTTCAAAGAGGAGAGGATCCAATTTGAGCATGTGGGTCAGAGTCCATTTCCAAATTGGGAGAGCATTTGGATGTTCCAAGACCGAGAGGCCGAAATGCTGTTTTGAAAGGGTGACAGACAGTCTAAGCCCTAGAGGCCAGAATTCTATTGCAGGAATGTTGTTTTGAAAGGGCGAATAGGGCAGGGCAACCCAGGATGGTATCTCCCGGCTTCAAAATTGGAATTTGAAAGGTTCATGCAGGAGAGGATCCAATTTGAGCATGTAGGTCAAAGTTTGTTTCCAAATTGGGAGAGTGCTTGGATGTTTTAGACCCGAGAGGCTGAAATGCTGTTTTGAAAGGCCGACGGATAGTCTGGGCCCCGAAGGCCATAATGCTGTTGCAAGAATGTTGTTTTGAAATTTTTGCAACTTCCTGAAACCTTGCCAGTTCACTTAGGCACCATAAAACATCCCAAATCCATAGGGAACCTATCCCCAAAGTCAAAAATGAAGGAAAAAGCAAATCAGGTGAGCACAGATGAGGCTCAGAGGACACCAGGGCAACAGGTGAAGGGAAACCCATAGGAGCACTTCAGTGAAAGAAAAAGACTTAGTGAAACTTAGGTAGGTGAATATAGTTAGGGGAATATGATCATTTGACAACACATTACCGATCTAGGCTCTAAGAAAGGGGCATGCAAAATGAGACATGAGCAAAGTAGCCCATCGGGAGTGAAAAGAGGGTCTCCCTGCCTATGGTGGGGCATGTGTGCAAAACATGCAAAACACTCTACTAGTGCTGGTGCCTTTCCCCAATCAACCGACTATGACAAGAATATTAAAAACATTATCAAAATTAACCCTATAAACTTATGAAAAAAACATAATAATAAAATATTTTGCTCATATCTAATTTGTACAGTTACAATGAAGTAGACATACCAGGTAGAAGTGCTTGAAGATGTATTGCAATATGAGGTCTGGGTTGAAGCCTTCCCTGCACAATCAATGTCCTATTGTGACAAAAATTAAATATAAAAAAACATTACCTAAATGAAATGAATAGACTTACAAAAAAAACATAATAATAAAATGGTATATTGGAGTCATTAATTGGAGGTTGGGTAAAATGGTATATAATACATACCACCCCCATAGTAACTGTGTTTGTATCTAAGTGATTCAAATTGTAATCGATTAGAAACTCTTCCCTTGCAGTTATTTATTTTATTGCACATACGAATACACGGTTTCGCTCGTGTGCCTCGAATATGCAATTGGGTTACTTATTTGTTGACCCAAGTCGTGTACTATTTATAAACCCTTCAATATTCCCTGATTCTTTTGGCCTTCCATCAATGTACATAGCCACTCCTTTATTTTGATCCTTATATTTTAGCTGTATATAATTTGCTGACAGTGCATACCTCTGCATACTTCATGTATATCGAACCAGCTACATCCAATATTTGTAACTATAATAGGGTCTAACATACTCCATCAATTTAGTAACTTTTTCATAACAGACCTTTATGCTGTCCATGCAAAATAGGCCCAAACCATGTAATGATGATGGTGCTATGCGATATATCCTCTCATTGACACAAAAATTAGTTTTTATTGGAGGAAGTTCCTTGGGTACCCATTGTTTCCGTAGATGTTTGTACCTCAAGGGAACCTCAATGTCACCTATGCTCTCATCATCATAAGAACATGACCCCCCTTCAGCAAGAAAAAATTCCATGCGTTTGCGAAATTTTCTCTAATCTTTTGACCTCTAGTTGATCTCCCTCTTTTAGGCCTACTACATGTCTCGCTTTCCTCTTCTCTTCCTAAATTTCCCTCGCTCAAGGAAGACGGATCTGACAAATACCTATTTGGTGGTACTTGTACTCATAAGGATATTGGATGAAGTTCTTTCATGGTGATGTGATCCCAAGGTGACATTATGTTTAATCTATCATTTCATCACTAGAATTTGACAGGTTCTAAGGTAATCAAGTCTTGATAGATTGCAAGTTATTGTTACTACCATCCAAATGTGTCCATCACAAATCAAATCTACTTAACATTTTAACTTCCAAACTTTGTAACAAGTGTTAAATTTGGTTATGGTCCACCAGTTACACAACCAAGGCCTCAAATGTATTCTCTAATTATAATCAAAGGACTTTTTCTCTTCATTCAAGTAAATAAACATGAAGGTAAACACCACCAAGTGGTTTATTGGACACCTACATGACTAAAAATAGTAGAAAATTTACATTTAATTTCCATATGTGTAAGTGGTTAACGAGGAGGGAGTGTGTACTAGGCCTGGTTAAGTCATCATAAGTTTATGCTTTGGCAATAAAAATTGTTTAAGTCATCTTAAATCTTCCTATGTCTAATTGCTAGGAGACTTTTGGTATGTTTTAAGGTAGGATGAGTTGTCACATCAATGTTCTAGTTCTCTATGACAAGGTTTCAACATCTTCAAATAGTGAAAGTTAGTGCTCATAGTCATTTGAAACAAAAAAAAATTGATTATGTATGATGGTAGGATTTGATAACTTAAAAGAATTGGCTACCCAACAAACTTAAAGTTGAAAGAAACTTTTTCAGTTTAAAGGGTTAGCACTTTCTTTCATCGTTGCATATTGGTTTCATGCTTCAAATGATGCATTTATTATCCCAATTCTATCATATTATATTCCCATCCCATTGTAATTGTTGCAATTGTTGGAGGAGTTGATACCAAAATTTCATATCAAATACCATGTTATTGAAGCAATTTTCTATATTTTTACTATTTTTATGAAGTTCTTTTGTGTTGTATGGATCTGTACAAGCTTGACATTCTCAGAGATCATTGGTGTAGATAAATATGTGTTCCCTTTCATTTGCATTTTTTTTGAAGTGCTAAATCACTATTTTGTGGGAGAAAACAATCAAATACAGGGACTACCCTATTTTGCTTGTGTAAGGGTTTGAGAGCTAAATAGAAATGACATCCACCAATCCACCAACTGTCTTGGAACTGTAACTTGGTGGATTGGTGTGCAACATGGTATGATAGAGGTTCATTGCATTTAGGGGTCTATTAAAGAAAGAAACTTGGCATTGAATTGATGCGTTAGGGCTAACATGGGCAATTTTCTTGTGAATTTTTGGTTGTTAAGCCAGGGTTTATAAATTTGATGGATATCTTGGTAGAGTCATGGTGACACTATTTGATGGTCCAATCTCTACTTCAAAACAAAAATATCTCTAACAACTCGAAGAACTATAATGGGATGGCATTAAAGGAACCTTCATATGAAGGACATTTGAATTATCGTCTTCATTTGAAGGTCCTTCATGCAAAAGTTCCTTTTATAAAGCATTTTGGACATCAAATATTTAAAATAAAAAATACCTTCATTTGAAAGTCTTGACATGGCATCACTTTTGAATGAAGGTTCTTCATTCAAAGGTCATGACGAAATCACCTTAAAATGAAGGTTCTTCATTCAACTGGTATTTTGTAATTTTGAAATTTTGGGATTATTTTTTTGCCTCATCCCACAAGTGGGACACACTATTGTGCAATCACTCATTAACAAATAGATGAATGTGTGATAATAATTTAGGGTTAAAAATAAATCCATTTGAGCCTTTTATAAATGAAAGGACATTTGATGCAATCATATTCCTTGTCAAAGTTTTAACTTAATAGTAAGGGCATCATGAGTAGTTTGTTGGGCCCATTAAACAATCTCTGATGCAATGATTGAATTGTCTAGAATGTATCTACTTTCAAGAAATCCAATTTGTTTACCTATATGACTATATCTCAAGCAATAGGTTTAATTGTGATGGCAATGATATTGACAAATATTTTTTAATCTAGGTGTTGAGAAGCATAATTGGCCACCATCCTAGGAAAGATTCTTCATTCTCACTTTTAGGTGTTAAAATTTAACAATACCTTGATTGATGAAAGAGCCCAAAGAGCCTTTTTGCATGGTAGCCAAGTACACATAGTATTGGTCTTCTCTTATACGGTTGGACATGATTTAAAGAACTTAGCTAGGAATTATTCATTTAACCTAAGGTTTTCTCATAATTCCATCATTGGAAAAGTATGATCAAATTCTTCTATTATGAAGAATTGGTCTATGTGCCTCTAGTAATCAGTATAAATGTTTGTAAAAATAAAATGACTAATTGAATTAGGTAGGAGAGAATCAACTTTGAGTTATTCAAACATTATATTCCTCTATTCATAATTTTTAAGGGTTGTGTGTGGAGGAGGTTATCACTACCAAGAAGGGAGGAGACCTTTCCTTGCATATTTTTGTGGTGGAGGTATTAAAGAATAATTGTATGCCTCTATTTCCATTCATTAGATCTAGCTTAGCCTAGTATATACTTGGGATCCTTTGCCCCTATAAACTTCCATTTTTTTGAGTTTATGTTATGTAAGCATAATTTCGTGCTGTGTTGAAATATAAGAGGTGGAGGAGGCCAAAAGGAAATAACCCCTTTTTACTTGTACCTTCAAATTTTTTCTTATTGTTTTATGTTTTTAGCAACTTTGTGGACATAAGATTTGAGGTAAGTCGTAAGAAAAAGAATAACATGTTCCCACCAACAACCAAGATGTGGGTAGATTATGGGAGTTTTTCCAAGACCTGAGGCTGGTCCATAAAAATGTGAAGTAATAAGCTATTTTATATTTTGTCTTTATCTTATACCATTTTACGAGAATGGGGGTGCCAATGTATGAGAAGATTTTTGGAAACTAGGCATGAAAATTGCAAGTTAAAGAGAATGGGTGTGCCAAACTTACAGTACTCATTATCCCTTGGTCGTCCATTTTCCCTGAGTGCCCTCAACCTCGTCCTCGATGTTGGTATTGACCTTGTTTTCACTCCTCCATACTCTTCCTCGGTGTTGGAATTGACCTTGTTGTCACTCCTCCAAACTCTTCATTGGTGTTGGTATTGACCTTATTTTAACTCCAAACTCTTCCTCGGTGCTGGTATTGACCTTGTTTTCACTCCTCCAAACTCTTCCTCGACACTAGTATTGACCTTTCACTTCTCCAATTTGACAAGATACAAACTGGTTTTGTTAGGTTTTAGAGTATTTTAATTAAATTTAAAATTATGGTGCCATTTAGCTAGGTTTTAATATTCTACAATATAGGTAAGTATATATTAGCTATATTTTACATAATACATAATATAATTGTCTGACTTATTATAATTATATATTATATTCTTTAACAAAATTATTAAATACATATAAAATTATTATAATTAATAATTAATAATAAGTATATTTTATATAATACAAAATATATTTAACATAATATATATTTAATATAATAGTAATATTAGATTAAATTATATATAATATAATTATTTTTATTATTATATAATAGTATATATAGGCTTTTACTTGATATTTTAGAGGATTTTACCATTACACTACAAATGGTTTTCCATTAAATGGAAGTCGAAACTTGTTTTCCAATGACACAATAGTGGTTTCCAGGCATGAGATTTATTTCAAGCTCAAATCTCACAATATATGTAGCCTATTAGCTAATACAAAGAGAGATAGAAACTAAAAAGATATAGAATGAGAGAAAGAGATGAACTTAGATAGATAGGGAGAGAGAGAGAGAGAGAGATAGAAATATAAGAGATACAAAGAAAAAGAGAGAGAGGGAAAACTCAATACCATCGGCCTAACAATGCTTCATCGACATAATCCCCATCATAGTCCCATCGATGGTCCAATAAAAATAGCTCACAACTTAGTATCGGTGTAATAATACTCTATCGGGCTGACTCCTAAGGTGCTCTCCCGATATACTGATAGAGTCAAGTTGTCAACAAAAGTAATCATGAATTATAACCATGGGCATGAATTATCGAATTTTATCAATAATCAGAAAAATATACCACACTTTGATTTTATGAACAATGCAAATTGTAGAAATTTGTGTGACAAGATCCATATTATAGCCTACATTCACATTGCATCCATAAACAAATTTGAAATTCCGTAGTGACGTAGTCCTTCCCCCATTCCTAACAAAATTCAATACCATTGAGCTAACAATGCTTCATCGGCAGAACCCCCATCACAGTCCCGCAGATGGCTTGATGGAAATAGCTCACAACCTAGTATTGGTGTAACAATACTCTATCGAGCTGACTCCTAAGGTGCTCTCCCAATATACCGATAGAGTCAAGTTGTCAACAAAAGTAACCATGAATTATAACCATGGGCATGAATTATCAAATGCATAAAATATATCGGGGGAACTATGGTGCATCAGGGAAACATTATTTGACGTCCCACCGATAGAATGAAGGATAGGTGTCCATCAGTGGAGAGGGTGGCTATCAGTGAATGAAATGTCTTAGGTCTACAAGTTACAATTGTGACTAGCTAAATGGAAAGAAAATTAGAAAATTGTAACCAAAATTTAAGTGGAAATAATTAAAAGTAACCACACTTTTTGCATGGTTGAACCAATTTAAAAATTCAGCCAAAGGTGATAGTAAGAAAATTAAAATGTGCCTATATGAAATATTTAGTCTAAGAGCCAAATTTGGATGGAAAACTTAGTAAGAAGTAGTGTCGAAAGTGGAAAATTAATCATGAAAGCATGGCTAATAGAGCATACAAAATATATTGGAAAAATCAAGAGAACTTATATTTGCACATAAAAACACTCAAAATAATAATTATATCATATAGTTCATTTGGGAATATATTACAATATGGCTTTTACAAAGCCTTTCAAAATATATCTTCCCATTTGAACTACTATCTTATAAGAATATAGCTAATTATTTAATAACAAAAATAAACAAGTTAGTAAGATGAATTTATTAATGTTAATCTTAATATTCCAACACCCTCCCTTAAGTTTTACATTCCACACAACAAAACATGTTGATTGAAACAAACAAATATATATTATTTAGAAGATTTTTATTTAAAAAATAAATCATGAACCAAGTGTAACTCCATCAAGTTGCCTCATAATCTTCAAAATGGTGTATCTCTCGAGTTGAATTCTTGAGTTCATGGACTACCACCTCCCTAAAATTTTGAATAAAAAATCCCTTAAACTATTGGATAATAATCCATTGCTCCATCAAGTTGTCACATGACCCTTGGAAGGGTATAATTCCCTAGACCCACACAATCTCAAACTATCTAGGCAACAATACATATTGAGCTCACCAGATCCCTATCTATTTTCAAAAAATAAACTTCACAACATATGAATCTCTTCAATTATTTCAACATAAAAAAGGAAAGAAAAATTAAAATATGCTTCTCATAGAAAGACCCAACTATGAATGAGAAGTTGACTCGAGATGATAAAAATCTTCCACCTCTAATAATGAAGGCTCAAATAAGTATCAATCCAAGTAGTATATTTAAAATAATAATCTTCAACAAAAGGATTATCTAGGAGGTCCTCATCCAAAACATAATCATCAACATAGGCTAAACTAACGTCATTTGATTTTTCTTTAAGTTCTCCCTCAAGAACATTGGCTCGAGTTATACAGGTCCACACTATGTGATCCTTTTTCTTATGAATAATATAATTTATTTTTATTTTTTGATTATTATTACCTCATGAGTATAATACATTCTCATGTTGAGAATCAACTTTTAAATCTTTTCCATTGTTCCTTTTTCTTCTCCTAATAGGGAAAAAATCACATCTTCTTGTGTTTGATAAGTTATTGGACAAAGCATAGAAATAACATTGTTGTATTTTCAAACTATTTAAAAAAATATCCTTAGCATCTTCATCATCTAATAGAGCCTTGACTTCTACCAATTGTCTAATGATAGATCTCAAATTTCTTATGTGATTTGACATAGTGATTATATCTCTCATTTTGAATATAAATAGTTGAAGTTTTAGGAAACACTTCACATTAACTATTTTTGCTCCAAATAATGTTCTTTGCTTTAACCAATAGTATGTTAAACATGATATTTTTATTTTCCTTAATATGAAAATATTGATGTAATATTTTACTATTGACAATCCAATGTTGCATTTGAAGAAAAACATAGACAATTATATATTTACATCTAATGCAACATTCATTGAAATCTTGTATAGAGTGTATTTATAAATTTTGTTAATTTTAGGTTTAATTGGATACTACATAATAGTTTATGTGTTGACCATTCTTTTTAGTTTTTACATTGGAAAACAAATCATATTTAATTTCACGCCAATATACTTCTTTCATAGAGATATTTGTTTGATTTTTCTTTGCTATTTTCATCTTAAAATTTTTAAAAATGTGTTCTATAATATAGAATTATTTTTAAATTGGGAAAAAAAGGATTCTAAGAGATATATTTGATCATAAATTTTACAATAATAAATATCATTTAATTTGTATGTTGTAACTTCAGTACTTTTAGTTAAAATAAAAATAACTCAAAGTTATATATACATATAGATAAATTGGCAAAGTTGTTTGTCTATTTTATTTTTTACATCTGTTAACTGAACATATTCTAATATTACACATACAATTTATTAGGATTATATCTGTTCACTATAAGATTTCTATTGTGAATAGATTGTTGTAAATAAAATCACATCAATTAAGTCTGCTCAGTTCGCAAAGGTAGACCCACCTAGGATTGGTAGCACCTGAAGAGAAGAAGGTTCAAATCATTTGGGCTTGTTTGTTACCATCCAATGTATCAAGATATTGGAAACCAATTGAGGTATTCTTACCTTAATTTTTGAGAGCTAACAGCCTCGAAATCCACAAAAAAATTCCTCTTGTACGGCCAAATTCTTGCCAAACCCAAAAACCCTTTTTTTAGGCCAAAATCATGAGGGTTTATTGAATCTCCTACTTCCACAACCTACAAAACCTCAAAACAAACTTAGACACAACCCATTAGGTCTACACATAGATAAAAATTCATAAAATTAGATCTCCCATACATATTTTGTTGAAACCTAGGCTTGAACCTCTCATTTCATATGCTTTTTTTCACAAAACTCTTGAGAACAACAACTATACCTTCTTTATTTCTCATCCTACGCCCTAGTCATGCATCCTAAACTTATAAAAGTATCCATGGGGCCTCTTAAACAAGCTACAATAATCACCAAAAGTGTAAGAGCCCCTTTATATCATGTTTGGACTACAAAACCCTCAAAAATAGGGTAATTAGGCTATATGCAAAGAAATGAAGCTTTCTAACTCAAATCAATGCCTTAAGCCATAAAATCAAATTCAAATCAAATATAACACATATATTCATGACATTAAATTTATTTCACATCAAAATATGCCTGTATGTGACCGTACAATGCTGCAAAACAGGATAAATACAGAAATTTTGAAGAAAAACACAGATTTTGGAATGTCAAGAGCTTGTATTTTAAATCCTCAACCATAAAAAACATTTATAATGATCACTTTATGCATTTTAAATTATTTTACACTTCAACCACCAAACAAACACCTCTACAACTAACTTTTTAATCTTTTATGATCACATGAAACATAAAACACACTAATTTCAAGGTTGTTAACATCACTATTGAAATCTTTTAATTTTTTGACCTTTCAAATGTATTGAAACTCCTAGGAAACCTCTAAGAACATTATAGTTGATTGATAATAGCCTTATTATTGACATGACACTAACCTTGCACCTTTTTACATGTAAATTCTCCAATTTGCCTTAAAAAGGCTACAAAACTCTTTAGTGCAAGACTCAAACTCCTAACTCAAAAATTCACCTAGAACATGACTAATAGTCTTGAGTGACCTTATTCACAATAAAAAATTCTTGAAATGCCTAAACCAACCTATTGACCTCCCTAATTATCATCACATGATTAAGCATAGAAGATGAGGTGTAGGTGCTCCTGCACTACTACCCCATCCAAAATTCGCTCACATTACACAAAGCCACAATGTTCGTCCAAGATAAGCCAATAAAATACTACCTTATGTGTCTTAGTAATAAAATTGGAGATGATCCTAAAAATGACATTGTGAATGGTGATTGGTCTAAAAAATATAAATGACTTTGTAATTATTTCACTACTACAATCAATGTCTCATTTTTCATGAAATTTCCCAAAACACTATTCATTATGATCATATGGAAATTTCTAGGAGAGCTACAATAGTTGTAATATCATGAATTAAAATTAAACATTAAAAATTATATCATGATTAATTATGTAAAGGCATAAAAATTAAAAACATTGTGAATTAACTATGTAACCACATAAGTCAAATATAATTCTATCAAGAAATTAATATCAAATAGATAATACAATCACATAACTCATACATTTCAATATCATTGATCTTCTTCTTCATCCAACTCTTTATTTGTATCATCCAACCCAGATTCACCATTGTAAGGATTGGTCATATCATCATCATCGTCATTGATATCAGTTTTGATAATGTCATCATCCACACAGATATCATCTTCATGAACATTAAATCCTACATCATCATGATCTAGTTCCTCCTCTTCGACATCCTCATCAGGCACATCATCAACAAATTGTTGATCTTGATCATCATCTACATCATCTTCTAGTTCTTTGGTATCTTCTTCTTCCACCACATTATACTTTACCGGCCTTCTTCTTGGATCATGTCTAACAACAAATGACCAACCCGGTTTACCTGGAACCTCTAAGCAAAATACCTGCCCACATTGGCTTGGAAGAACATAGGGCTCATTTTCAGCTCGCTCGATCGACCTTGTATTAATCATGGTAAATCCATTATCATGTTCAATAACAGTTCTGTCGGGATCATTTTCATTCAATCGTAGCCTATACCATAGGACGAAAAATAGAACTAATTTGATGGACTTAAAGTCACACTCAAGTATATCATCCAAAATCTCATAGTATCAATTTTCAGAGACTTCTGGATGTATGTCACTTCTAGATGAAACATTAGTCACTTGAAAGACAACAATTATCCCAGAATCACAAGTTTTCTTCATGTCATCCAACTTTTTGATTCGAAATTTACAACCATTGCACCACATAGCCTTCTGGTGTTTCACCTATAGTATTTCAAACATGTAAAAATTATTGCAATAGTGTCAGTTGATAAACATATTTATTCTTGGCCGAATGTATGGAAAGAAAAAATATCAACATATATATATATATCAATATAATTGAAAATAATTAAATAATATGGGTGATTAATATATTTATATGTAATTTTTTATCTCTTAAACCATATGCTAAATCATTTTCCCTTGGTGTAACATTGGAATCTCCATTACGATGAGCTTCTTTAACCAATGAAGCCACACCTTCCCATGTTAATGCGTGACCAAATTTTTGACATCGTTCAATCCATACCATCATCCAATCAAGATTGTTTATGACATACAAATGTAGTGCATCACACTCTCAGCCAACTATATATAAAAAAAATGAAATTCACAAACGACGTATAATTAGTTAATTACCACAGTATACGACCTTAATTTATGATTGATGTATATTAAAGATTAATAATTAAATAAGTACAATATACATAAAAACCAAATGTAAAATGTATTCTAATTAATCTCCATGACCATCTTATAGTTACTTGTCACTTTCCTCAATCTACCTATCCCCATCAGGTACTCCCCTTCTAATTTTTTTATGGAGTTGGGATCCCAAATGTGATCTACATGGATCTTTGTTGCAAACTTAGGAAGATATTCAATAATGTAAACCATGGTCTGGTATACCATATATCCCTCCATCATAGAACCTTTAGGATGTGCTCTTTGTCTAACCAAAGCCTTCAAAAATTTCAAGTGCCTCTCAAACATCCACATTGACCTTGTGTGTACAAGTCCACATAATTCAATCTCCTCAACTTGGTGTATGAGGTAGTGTTCTTGTGCATTGAAAAATGTCAAAGTTAGACATTTTTGCATTTCACACATTAGACGAGGAATTTTTCTCTTCCAATAGTTTATATCTTCTTTATGGATTCCTTTATATAACAACCATCTACAAGTGATTCAAGGCACAAATATATTAACGAGATTTAACAAAATTATACAATATATTACATAAGAAATTAAAAAAATGGAAATTATAAGATCTATACAACGAATTGAAAATATATCGCTACTTACCTCATGTATTTTTCAAGATCATATATAACTTGCTTGACATTGTTGTCGAAGTTGTCTGGGAGAGATAGAGGTAGAACGTATTGCAACAATTATAAAATGATCTTTTCATTATTTTTCCAAAAGTAGTAAACATAATACACTAAAAAGTACATGCAGTATACAAATATATATATAATATACTAGAATAATTACCTTAATGAAGGTATGCCAATCATGCATTTTCATCCCTCACCCAAATTCACCTTTCTTGGTTATGATATTGTTTATGTTCGCAACAAATTGTGTGGGAAATCAATTTTTTTTTATGATTTCTTTTATAACATTGCTTTGCTACTCCATTAATAACCAAGGAAGGGAACTTATATTAATTTGGTCTCCATCGCTATTTAATTGAATGAAATTTTTCATTGTATGATTGGCTTCCAGAATGTCACTACAAAATTTGACAATTTTTTCTTTGTCATGCCTTCCATCCAATATTTTCCATAACATTTATGTTATATTCTTTCTGATATGCATTGTATCAAACAAATGCACAATTTTTAGTTGCTCATAGTAGGGAAACCTACTAAATTGTCTCGGATAACTTTTCAGTCCCTGTGGAAGCTGACCATTAATGCCTTGGCAACCTTCATGAAGCATATAAGTTAAACAAATTAACAATGACAATCATTGTCAATGACAACATGAGTAAACACAATACAATATAAAAATATAAATCCCAAACATATCATATATGATAGATAAACAATTTGATCCAATGTATAACCTTGACGATTAATTCTATTATATTCCAACTTCCATAGGCGACGTGTCATTCTTCGTGGTTTTGATGTAGTCTCTTCTTTCCCATTGAAAATATATTTTTTAGTAGTTTGATACTTATGATTTTTGTGGAGGAAGTGCCTATACTCATCAAACACCTGCCTTCCTAAACTTGTTGAACGATGAGATTTCATCTTTGGACCACAAATTAGACATGCAAATTTTCCTTTTGTTTGAAAACTTGCAAGATCATATATAATTGGATTAAATATGTCAATTTTTATAATTATATATAATGAATAGATTATTTAAAAAATATGCATGATATCTACTTCATAAAATTAAATATCATTAAAGTGTCGTCGAACATTATAACATACCACAAAAATGTGTCAGCCTTGGGGCATCATGAATTGTCCATACAAGTACTACATGGAATTGAAATTGTCTTTGTCCTATTGGTCTAGATATGCCATACATAGTGATGTTATTCCATAAATTTAGTAACTCATCTATAAGAGGCTCGATATATACATTCATATCTTTAACTTGTCACTTACCTAGTTGAATGAACATAAACATTACATAATTATTATAACCATTTTACTGTAATATATATAAATTAATATACATGACTATTAAATGAAAAAAATATAAGTCATTATGCAATAAATAAGACAAATGAAATGCTACTACATTAAAGAAAATTGATGTAAAAAAATACCTGGAACAATCATTGCCAATATTATGTGCTCCCTCTTTATTGACATCCATGGAGGAATTTTATTGTTGATAACAAAAATAGACCATACCGAGTAAATAGATCTCAGCTCCCCAAATGGATTGACATCATCCCATGCCAATGAAAGCCTGAGATTACGAGGTTCTTCTTTAAAGTGTGGTCATTTTTCCTCCATGTCCCTAAATGCAGAACCATCCACAAGAATTCGAAGCATGTCATCTCCACTTCTATTCTGTGCATGGTAATCCATAAATTGCGCTATGCTTTCGCACCGAAATAATCGTTGCATGCGTGGAATAATGGAAATATAACAACGAACCTTATGAGGCACTTTTTTTGTTAGTTGATCTATTTGATATCTACTGATATGACATTATGGGCATTCTGTTACAAATTCATGTTGTTTATGATATATAATATGATCATTGGGACATGCATCTATTTCTTGATACTCCATTCCAATACCTTTCATAATGCTAAATAAATCTTGGTATGAGCGAGGTAAAATATTTGATGGTGGTAACAAAAATTCACCAATCAATCTACAACAAAAAAATAATTTGTTAATATTATAAAGAATATTAATGGTACATATTTCATCCTTTATTTACTAGTGATGAACTAATAACAATTAAAATAGATGAAAAAAGATGACATATATGATATACCTTAACATCCGTGAGATTGCTATGTTGGATAAACCATTCATAACCTTCAAGTTCACCAGCAACAATATAGCAGAGAGAAGAGTTGTTTGGGAGCCTTCATAAAGGGGCTCATATGCCTTCTCAAGTACAGGTAAATCATGAACATCATCAAAGTCATCTCAATCATCATGATCAGCTGTGCCACTAAATGTGTCGTGGATCAATATATTTGTACCATCATCTTCAACTGTGTTTTCTGGCACATGATCATCTTCTTCCATAGGATCATTAACTTCATCTTCAATATTCACAGCTCCATGTTCCTCCACTTGCAAAACCAAATTCTCCAAGCCTTGATAATCCATATCATGTTCCCTAGGGTGCCCCACATTTATAATAATGATAGACACAAATAAACCATGATCATGATCAGTGATTTTTTTATATATATAAAATGTTAAAATGATATAACCATTTACAAATTCAATCAATATAAACACATATAATGAAAAAATTACCAATGGATGATAATCATGCCCCCTTTAAACGTGACCATGCTGCCTACAATGTTTCTCAGCTATTGTGATTAAAAGTCTTCATGTCTTTAAGCCCTTAAAATTATTGCAAAGACAATAACATTTCCCATCACCCTTTCTTTTCAATCTACTCCACAATCTAGCAACTGTCTCTTCATTTTATTTTGGACTAATATTATCTGACATGATTTTTCTTTACCAAGCTTGAATATTTATATCTTCAAAAAATATCAAACTCACACTCCAATAATTTTTAAATCATAGACAAGTAACCAAATCTAATAATTTTGATATTTTATACCAAAAAAATTCGGCATGCAACCACCCCTATAAAAGAGAAGATAGTATGAAGTTAATGACCCCAAAAAACACTTTAAAATGCTAATTCCAGAAATTATTAAATTTTGATTTTACTATGATTTCCAACCGTTAGACTCTTAAAACCAGGATATTGAACTTCCACAACAAAATCTGGAAATAAAATTCTGAAAATGCAGAAGTCTAAAAATGAAATATGATGAGATGTTGCTTTAAAATATGATTTTTAAACCTGGAAGTATAAATCTGACTTCACAAATGAATTCTGGAAATAAAATGGTATGGCATAACAAAGAGTTTCATTTGAAGTGGACCACCCTATTATATGCCTTGATAAAGTTAAAAGATCTATGAATTTTATCTACAATATATCCTGCATAGTCATCAGTCTTATTCACATCCCTGTTTTGGATATCAATAGGCAAAAACAAATAAATGACCTCCTTGAAAGTTCAATCTATTAAGGGAATAATGAAAGGGTATTCCTTAATGATTACATGATATTTGGGGTTCCTATTCTTACTATTTTTTTGTTTATTTATATAATAATAAGGTTACACTACAATATTTTTGTTCTCTTTTTATCTGCTCTAACTCCTATTTCCTCTGATACATTCAATCATACTAGTATTGTGCTTCCTGTAAGAACATTATATCATGGATGAATGAAAATAATATTCAATGCCATGAGGCCCAAATGATATTCATGCATTGGTCTTGAAATGTCATCAAACTGAGACTAGTCATTGTTATATAGTACCAAAGTTTCATTGATACTATTGGTCAGTATGATTTCTCATGTGAATTGATTAAAGATTGATAACCTATATATTCATAGGGTCCAATCATTATGTTTGATAGTGTATTGGCCAGTTTACTGTCTAATTCTATTTGCAAAATAAAATATAGTAAAATATAAAACAGTGATCTTTTCTATCTATTAAATGCAACAACCAACTCACAACTAACTCTATTCTCTTTAAATATTTTTTGCTTCTCTTTCATGGAAAATAATTACAAATCCAAAGTTTGCTTGTAGGCTAAGAGACTTATAAGCTTATATGTATATATTCATGTAATCATCTTTTAAATCTTTATTTTAATTGTTTGGTTGCTGGTGATTGTAGGTTGATTTATTTTCAAATAAATGTGTAGATTTAATATTGTAGATTGAAGGTATTTCTTAGAAGATTTTATTATATTTTCAGATTTTATTATGTTTGTAGATTATAAAGAGAAGGAATATACTGTTCACAAATTTCTTTCTTAAAAAGATTGAAATACACACTTATTTATTTATAATATTTATATATTAATAGATAAATATTATATTGTTGATTATTTTGATGACTTCCAACACTCAAATTGGAAAAAAATTTCTGCAGTCTCTATTATTTACAGCGGAGTAGATAGAAAATATCAATGTTTTATATTTTAATATATTTTATTTTTCATTGTATTTGTTCAACAAAAATAGTTTGATGATGATTCTTTGACTAGTGCTACAATATTAGTATCTCGGGGCATTATATATGCAGATATAAACTACATTTGTATGATGCTTGATGTTATACCCATGTCCACTAGTTATCACCATAATTGTTATTATTATGTATATGCAATATAGGGATACTATAGAGGTAAGGAGCAATGAGCAAAGATAAAAGATTTAAGGAAATGGACTTCAAAGTAAGGCATGACACTTTCCTATAGATTCCCGAAAGGAGATCACAGTCATGACTATTCAAAAAAAAATGATTAGTCCATGTCATAACCATGAAGGGGGCATTGAAATTAATAATAACAGTGATAGGGTAGTATGACGGAATTTAAAAGATACATAAAGAAAAGTAATTGAGCAGTCAAGAGGGATTTTAAAACATCATAACTCTTGTCAAGGGTTCATTTTCTTCATATCAGTATGGTAAAATAATAAATATTTCCATCTCACAAAGTTTCAAAAGAGGACAACCTACAAGTGTATTAAGGAGTGCATGGACAATATCTCAAGGAGCTACCACATTTAATTTCAAGTGTTATGCAAGGCCATTGAAATCAAATGAATAAACTCATGTATAAGCTAAAAGACAAAGGATAGTCAAGTTGCTAGAGGGCAGGTATCACAAAGGATATATGATCACTTTCAACAAACATGATGATGTTTCTAAAGGATCTCCCATTATGTCTATTAAAGACTTACAAAGATATGATAGACATATGTCATTGTTAAAAAGTAGCAGAGGTTTTGAATGATCCTGCATAATAGGAAGGAGATGACAACATTTACACTAAAGGAGTTTATATAGTCCATAGAAGAAGGTCATATGATTGCAATGAGAAAATATTGAAATAAGTTGTAGGTATGCGCAAGACCATCATGGAAAAAATAGGCCCTTAAGTGGCAATAAAATTCAGAAAATCAGAGTTAGGCAACTTGACGTAAAAATTTGAATAAGTTATCTATATTATTTCAAAAATATGTAAGAATAAAATCTATAGAAAATTGAATTTAGTTTCTAAACTACTAGGTTTTTTTTTTTTTTTAAATCTATTTGGTAAAAATTTGAAAACTCAATGCAATAGTACTTAAATTTCAGGGAAAAAATAAGAAGTAGGTGTATGTCTGACCACCCTAACCACAATAAAATGATAATATTTTTTTCTAAGATTTTAGATATAAGTAGGGGACTCATGTCTCGATGTGATGCATGTTTTTTTATAATTTGTTTCCAAGTAAATAATTAATTATATTTTTTTATTACAAATTTTTAAAAATTAAAAAATCGTATGTCTAACCACCTTAACTGGTCAAAAATTCATGATTTTTTTTTTTTTTTTAATCTTATAGTATGCAAAACATAGAATGTGACACATGTTTTGGATTCAAAAAATGTGATATCTTTTGAAAGTTATAGATGTTTTTCAATCAGCCTATCAATCGGGACTTTAGTCATAATTCAAATAGAAAATAAATAATAATTATTTATTAAATTCAAAGTAAAGCATAATTTATATTGGTAGAAAGCTAAGAATCTCCTTTAAAAACCCTTTTCATTTCATCAATTTTGGGTTAAAAAAAAATCGTCAACCACATGGGTCATCATATCACTTAGATATCGCCACTTTTTGGCCCATCATGATCCTGCACATACCCTTGCATACTCTACAATGAAAGCCATGAAAACAAAATCCTATGATGCACTTTTACGTTTTTTGCTTCATTTTTCCTAATAAGATCAAATACTTTGTTTTAATGTCTGAATCTACCACATAGAGATTAAATATGCTTACCCTCAAATAAAATTGAATTTATATAAATAATAGTTAGATGCCTCCCTTAACATAAATGATAATCTATAGTACTAAGGAATTTTATATCCTTTATAAGAGATTGCTTTTTAACCAGTTAAAAAATTGAGAGGATAATACACAGGTTGCAAGGAAAGTTAAAAATCTATCATAAGTAGCTCAATCCAAAATGAAAAAAATTAAGCATGCAATGTAATGCCCCACTAAGTAACCTTAAAGAAAGTTGCAATTAACATCATAAGCGAACCATTTTTTTTTCATAAAGTGCATTTAACATACACATTCACTTACTAATTAACAACAAACCTCTAAGGCTACAAGGTTAGGATTACTTAAACCCACACATACATATTACATATAACCATAGCATTATAACTTTATGAAATAAACATCATACATCATAAGAATACCACATAACATAATAAGATAATCAACCAAGATACAATCTCATAAATATTAACTTAAACCAATAGTTACATCACTCATTCCCATAATGAGGCAATAGTACTCAAAGTTACAATTACAAACTTCCACCTCATAAACATAAGAAGGATAAAATAACTTATACAAGTTAAAATATTACAATGCAAGTAATTACAACAAGAACCGTGAGCTGTCCATCAGGATGTCTCGCCACCAAGTACTGAAGATAGATGGGGACCCAACGGTTTTGGTGCATGTTCCACCCAACCAATGTGGTACCCGAAGGCCCACCCCCCATGCTAGGAGATAGTAACAAAGTAACATGGACAAAGATTCTACTACCTCTAACCAAAGGCAGACTCTGACTCAAACTGACATAACCAAATAAATGCCATCAATAAGTACAAATCCAGTTCAACTCAAGTACAACACAAGTACAAATCAAATATCACTGACATAGGTCACATTGCTTCCAGACATAAAGTAGATCAAGTATGTTCACAGAACCATACATATAAAACAATTAACAATAGTTGTCCTAGATAGAGTGTCATCGCAAGGTTTGTCATGAGATCTCCTCTGCGCATTCTTCATAGGCTCCGACACAAGTAATCATGGTGGCCTCAACCGAATCTAGACACTCATACTTACTCATGCGGAATCAACTACCTCTTGCAAGAACAAGATAGTTGATCTTGTCATTTTAGGCCTTCTCACTCATCCCAAGTCTAAACAAACCCTTGTGTCTATGAGTGAGGATTAAATTATCTTGATTAGTGTGAACTGCATCCTAATCATCTAAGTACATTAATTTAATTATCACTTGATTAACTCACTTCTGAAGGTTACCCGATTTACCACTTTGGACTCCGGCCCCTATCAAAAGCCACTCTTCTAATGGACAACACACTCACAACCAATCACCAAGAGAAACACAAGTGCATACAAACTAGGCATCATAACCACTCCAACACAAGGAGGATACAAATAATAGAAACTCACTCCAAACATCTTGGAGGCAACAATCACATAGTCCACTCCTTTCACAGGAGGTACAAAAGATCTTACTCCAAACATCTTGGAGGCAACAACACATAGTCCACTCCTTTCACAGGAGGAAACAAATACATCTCTGTTCATGGAAACTGGGTAAAACTAAAAAGACGCCATACACTACCCAAGGGAAAACAACTGGATGGCATAAAGATTCAACAACCCTTATCCTCTAAGTTCTTTTGGAAGACTTATAATTTAGGACTAACACTAAATCCCAAAACTAACAATGCAGACGACATAGCAACAAAAGCATTCAAGTCATCAATCAAATCTAATATTTGGATTTCTTAAATCCATACTCATTCAATAGGTGGTGTTGACAAAGTCATAGGTACGATAACTAGATCATCTAAAATAATCATAACTCTTATTTCCCTTTTCATTATTGGAAATCTAAAACAATTAAACTTACTTCCCTTTACTGAATATAGAAAATTAAATTCTTTAAGATAATCCTGAGGAAGATACTACTTTTGGATATACTAAATCCATATCTCTTTCATAATCCAATCACAATGATTCAATTAATCTAAATAGAAATTAATAAATAACATAATTGATTGTCTCATCAATAAAACAACTTCTTAACTTACTTTTAAATCGACACAAATTCATGCAAGTAAACTCTTTCCATTTCCTAAGCAAATCTTACGTCTCATTCAATTTTCTATTTAAAACATTCAATCACTTTAATATAATAACATATTGTTTCTCTAACCATTTTCCATATACACTAATCAATCCATTTTTAAATCTCTATTCAATAATATATTGCATGCATCTCATTAAAATAAAATACGATAATGAATTTTACACTTAATATATATATATGCTCCATATTATATAGACACCAAATATATATATAAATAAATTTAATTACATATATTCTTTAATATTCCGTTCACAATGACTAGATTACTCTATGGAACTAAATAAAATATAATACTATTTGCCTTTTTCAATATAGTTAGTTCCTAAATTTACTTCTAATGCAACCTAACACTATTGCAAGCAATCTTTTCAATTTTCTATCCGGAGTCTATGTCTCTTCAACTATCCATTTAAAACATGCAATTTCATCAATGTATAAAAATATCTTTTGGCTTATTTATTTGACCACGCATTCATATTGTTTCTAATTAAATCTCATTAATAAAACAAACATTTAAATATAAATATTTCTATAATTCTTCAATATATTTAAATATATTTTTCCTTATCAATTTGACCATACATTCAAAACTTATCTTTTAAACTCTTCATGCAAAGCTAAATTACACGCACTTAAATAAAACAAGGTAAATACTGATTGAAAATACTCATGGATATATATATACATCTCAATATATTTTCTTCAATCATATTAACAAAATAAATATTTCCTTTTAAATCAAGTAATTACTTCTATTAAAAAATATCTTTCTCTATACATTTTCTACACATACTAATCATTTCTTTTAGAACACTAATAATACCCAATTTGCAAACAACAAAATAAAATAAGATAAAATATTATTTATTCTCTCAAATGGATATATACCTTCAATATATATATACTAAATATAAATTAATATATTTAAATATATTTAATCATTAACATATCTTCTATTCTTTAGAGAATATCAAATTGTTTAATTCAAAATAAAATATCCCTTATCATTAATTTTTCAAAAAATATATATATTTTTCCAATTAAATCAAATTAATAATTGGACCTTTTACACATGAATTTAAATCCCACAATTAAATTTTAAATTATGCATTCTTTAAATCAAATATTTAACTCCTTCAATTAAACTTTAACATGCCATTTTAAAATAAACAATAATTTCCCCATACGTTTATAATTTTAATTCCATTAATCTAATATAGAAATTTTATTTAAAATAATATAAATAAATATAATACTTTAATATTATAAATTATAATATAAAATATTATTAAATAATATTTTAGTATTATAATAACAATACATAAAATATTAATATTTATAAATATCAATTTATTATTATTTTATTTTTAGAACAGCCATGAGAAAATAACTTAACAGCAGTCACATGTTTCAAGCATAACTCAAAAATTACGATCTGGGTATTTGCGATTTTTTGACAGGGATGAGAACATTTCAAAATGCAAAAACTCTTCAAATATCCTGACAACCCAGTTTGTGTAAGTGAAGTTATAGGTGACACAACAAGACCATTTTATCATGAAAAATATAACTATACTGCAAATTTTAAAATTCGTTTTTTAATAATAAACAGAAGGTTTCATTTTCTAAAAACATTCTAAATGCATTGTTCAATTTCTATGTTTGATTTCAATAACAACAAAATTGATTTCCCCAAATAATTTAAATTCAACTAAGGTTTTCACAATTTTCACTCAAAAATTTTTACAAGCAAAGGCTATAAATTTGTTTAATTATTTTCTTCTAATATCAAATTTATTTTTTAAAACAGATTTAAAAAACAAATCTTTAATCATTACTATTTTAAAGAAAAACAATCAATAACAATAAAAAACAAAGAGGAAAACCTGGTACAAGAAGCTACAGGAAGAGATGAATTTCTGATGCAAACCTCCTCTAATGAATCCAATCCAAAATCCAACAAATGCAAACAATATTTCCTTCAATCAATTCTACAATCAAATTTTCTTCAAACCCTTGTGCAATTTTCCAAAATTTCATCTCTGCTATAAAAATGTATTTTTTCTAAATCTCTTTCTGCTGCCCTAAAATTAAAACATGTATTCTTTATAAATCAAAAATACCTAATACAACCCTAATTTACATTGCATGCAAATTAGATATTAATTTCAATTTCAATTTTAGTTTCAATTTCAATATTTACAACCCTAATTCACATTACATGTAAATTAGATATTTCAATTTCAATTTCAATTTCAATTTCAAATTTCAATTTCAAATTCACTTTTTGAAAACCCACTTTCAATTTAAAATGCAATTTCAAATAATAAATTAATTTTCAAAGTTGCAACTAATTTCTTAAATAAACATTTAATTAGAATTTCCAATTTAATTCCCACATGTGTAAATTAAATTCCAAAATTAATTTTAATTCTTTTATTTCCTTTCATTCTCTTGCATCACGTTTAATTAATTAATTTAATTATTTAATAACTAAATTCAACCCCTTGGATCAAATTTAATTAATTAAATAAACTAAATATAATTAATTAATTTAAATATAAACTTTTATCCACATTGCATTATTTAAATTAAATAACCATCAACATGATTTAAATGCATTTATTCTAAATATCTATTTCCAAATCAAGAATTCTTCAGAATTAAATAACATCAAAGCAAGACAGACAATGACTCGACACACACAACTGATGACACACTGAGGTTAGGGTGTAAACTTGACACATGTTACCTAGCTACTATCTCCCATTCAACTTAACCATTGGATCGACACGCTCAAACTTGTGAAACCAGGTGGAGTCGATGTCATGTACCTACAATCCTGCAACCAAGTAAACAACATCATACAATATATCCAACATATAATACACACCGTGAATAAGGAATTACGGATTTGTAGGGTGCTCACAAGCGAGTGATGCGAACTCATCCTCTTCACCCATATAATCATCAAAACTAACACTTCCATCATAATTCCAATAATCTCATAATAACATCTCATGTTAACTCTACAACATTATTAATCCATAATGCATGTGAAACAATAATCAGATAGCTACATCCCACAATAATAGTTGTCACTCAATAGTAGCGATCAAAACATCATAACAAAATATATCCAGTATCAAAATAACTGCAACCAAACATAGCGTAAAGCAACTTGAACAAGAAACAAAACGGAGGGGTATTACATGCAAAATCATGAGTAGGTTGATCAACTTCACTAAAAGCACAAGTTGTTTTTTATAACATCTTACCTGGATATTACTTGATAAGGTAAGGAGTGCTCTTTTCGACTCAGTTTCATATGGTGGCATATCTATACACAAATCACCAAATTGTCAAATAACTAAATAAATTGTATTAATTAATAAAGTTGTTAAAACATGTCATTCATGTCAAAATCAAATCTTCTTACCACAAAAAATTTGGTTTCCAATTTGACAGGTTCATCTTTTGATTCGTGTATCAACTTCTGAAGGAATTTGGCAGCTTATACTTCTACATGAGGAGATAGTTTCATCTTGTAAATTGTTCCAAAATAAAAAACAAATAGAAATCATATAATACGCATGATAGTTATAGCTTGCTAGATAATTGGAAGCATCTAAAAATTTTAAGTGAACTGAGAAAAATAGAGAGGCCTTGACCTTCATTTTTTCATTTTTTAGTTTGTTGCTCTAAATATCTCACAATATTTAGAAATTGGTTGCTTTCTTTCTTTCTTGTTCAAATAAAAAGAACTTCAAGTAACAGATATACCATAACTGCTTTTATAAGCCACTGACATTTAACATCTAAAATCTATTTTTGAAACTTGGCAAAGGGAAAAATACATCTTTATGAAGTAGTCTTCAAAAATATCATAGCTAAATGGCTCTAACTATCCACTATCAAACATTCCCAATTTTGTGTTCAACCCTCTAGGCTTGAATTTTGACAACCATTTCACTTTGTAGCTATCCCTATGCCTTTGATATTATCTAGTTATGGCTCCCAAATCTACTAAAAATTGATCATTAGGGTAAAAATTGAAACCTTGCAAATATAATCTTTGTCCAAATCCATCAAGAATTTTCCATCAGTTATAAACAATTCCCTTATAAATAATTTATGAAGTCGGGTTTAAAATCTAGAAATGAAATTCTGAAAATGCACAAGTCTAAAAATGAAATTTGATGAGATGTTGCTTTAAAATATGATTTTCAAACCTGGAAGTACAAATCTGACTTCACAAATGAATTTTGGAAAAAGACAATGACTACCCTCAACCTAGCAATATCTTCTTCAATTTTATCTAACCCAAGAAAATCGTTGAGCAAAATATTGTCACAATAAATAGTCGGGCTCAGTTTTATTTATGTCGGCCACAATTTAACTTTGCAAGTCCATCGAAATTTCAAACGAAAAATAAGGTTTGTCAAAATTCCAATGAACTTTGGGGATAAAATTAAAAAAATAAAAAAATTTCACATTTAATATCACAAGTACCCGACGATATATCTGATTATATAGCTTTGGTTAGAAATTTTCGTCAAATTTTGCAATCAAATGAGTTAGTGACGAGTCAAGGATATCAGATTTCCACTTATGGGATGCCTCGTTCGTATCATGCCATGAAGTGAGATCGTATGCTTAGAAATATAAAACTCTTGGAGGACATCAAACCCAATGACGCCACCAAGAAAAGGACATTTCACAAGAAAAAAGAAAATCACACCATGAAATATGCTAAAAGATGTCATCAATGTATGCCTCCACTTTAAAGCAGTTGTTAACATCATTACTATGAGAAATTGCTTTAAAGTAGTCAATGTTTTCTCCTAAGACATGAGAGCTTTCCTCATAAAACCCTATGCCAAGTCATATGTTTCCAAAATAAGCTGTCATGAAAAAGGAATGAGGGGTTGCCCCCAAAAATGCAACAACTAAAGATAACTTAGTACATCACAAGAAAGCCAACTTAAGGTATATTGGTCACATCCCAAGCTTGCTCTTATATATACATGGAAGACAGTTAACTAGTCAAAAAATACAATCAACAAGTGATGTAAGAGGACAAAGCTAAATATTGGTGTAAAGCATACATCTTTGTCACAAAGTGTCCCAATACCTAACCCCCTTCTCCCACTGAGTGTAGGGCAAGGGTGAGCCTAGATGATTGATGAAAAACATGAAAACTAGTATCAATTGGAGGAATGAGGTACCTTAACACAAGGAAGAGCACCGCAATCCTTAAGATGTTGAATTTTGTTACCCAAAGTCTTACATTCATTAGTAGAATGACCATAAATTCTATGATGTGCACAAAATGAATTCTTGTAGTAAAATTTATTTTGTGTTCTTGGAAGGAGAGATATCAAACGATCTTGGAGGAGTCTCGACAAGATAATCTCTTGATCAATAATAGAAGATGTTCCTTTAATTTGCAACAAAGATATCTATTGCTTAGTACAAGGTGTCATACTTACACAAGACTCTTTAGATTGCGATAGTTTGTACTCTCTTTTACAAGAGGGTGTAAAATATATCAAATTTGAATTATTAGTGTTTTGTGTGATGACATTTATGTTAAGCAAAGATTTATCTATTTCTTTCGAAGGATAATAACCAAGACCACAAATTGTTTCTTGTGTGTTAGGCTCTATAGGGACATGAATACCTTGTTCTCTAACACCTCATCCTTTTCCACTATAACCATTTTTTCTGATAAGTCCATAACCTCTTCCATAAATCTTTTGTATTTCATTAGAATTTGGTGGTTGTTCACAATCAAGTTCATCAAAGTTTTTTGTATAATTTTCTTGATCTTCTAAAGTAGTTGAGGTGAATGCTTTCAAATTTTGTGTTGACATTATTGATTTTCCTTTTCCCTTTTTAGACTCTTTTGTGATGCCCATGAATGTTGGTGTAAAATATAAAGAACCCCAATCATCTTCTAACAATTTAGTGACTTCCTCAATTTTCTTCTTGTGTTCTTTTTCCTTTTTGGTTTCTACTTTTGTAGTTGACTCCCATGCTTCTGAAGGATCTCATCCTTCTCTCTCAACAATCAAAAAAATTTCAAGTTCAGGATCGACCTTGAGTGTGTAAACTTTTTTGTCATAGACGTACTTTATTACATGATGGAGGGTAGAAGGCACCCCATTCATTGCATGAATCCATGGTCTGAGAGCGTCATTTTTTTTGGGTCATTCCCCTCAATAATTGAATAATTTTAATTGTTCAATTATGCTTGATCATATTCCTCTATTAATTAAATAATTTTTAATTATTTAACTAATTCATTTTTCTAATATTTATTCTATCCTGATCAATTAAAATTATTTAATTGCGTCGCTAATATATCCCTTTCTCCAATAATTAAATAAATTATTTATTTCATTATTTGTCTTGCATCCATAGTCAGATAATAATTATTTGGCCTTTTATTATTCTATAATTAAATAATCTACAAAATTATTTAATTTTGTGTATTTCTTCTCTTTTGAATAATTGATCCAAATCAATTATCCATGTTTAATTTCTATCTCCTCCTTTAATTAAATTTATGAATTTAATTAAACATCCATTTGCATTTCCTCCAAATAAATAATTTGAAATAAATTATTTATTTGTCACTTGTCCTTCTCCATTTTGGTCAAAGATCCCTCTCATTATTTCATGTTATAGTCTCCTTGTCTGTCATTGAATGCATGTCTATCATATCCATTAACGTCATATCTTTTCCATGCATGGCATATTCTTGTTGCAGAAATTTTCAACCATTGATCTTGGAATCTTTCTAGAAACTCGATCTTTAACATCCATTTCATAACCTCCCTCTCATGAATCCTCATCCTCATCCTTTGATCTTAGAATCTTTCTAGAAGATTAATCTCAATTGTCCATTTGAAAGGTTGTCTATAAAAACAACCCTTCTCCTCCATTTTCAATTGAACAACCATTATCTCCAATTTTCTTGCTTACTATTTGTAGGTATTTGCACAACTTCAACAAAAAATCTGAGGGCAGTATTGGCATAAGAAGAAATAAGAGAGATAAGAGAAATGAAGAAACTCCAAAGGGGAGTATTTGATTTGAATGCTTTTAGCTTTTTATTCTCTTGTTTGGATGAGGTTAATAGCTTAGAATTGTTTGGTTGTCACTTTATCTATGCTATTTGAATCTAACCCCATCTTACATTGGTGAACCTAACGTGAATCTTATAATTTTGTAGAAAAAATCATTTGTTTTCTTATTTATTTTTGCTTTTTTGCAGGTTATAGCCAAGAATTCATACAAAATCCCATCAAATTATTTTGAGCATAGAAAAATGGGTGCATAAAATCTTAAAAAACAATTATCTTGATTTTGTAGGCCTTACTTTTAGCTTTCTGAAACATCAAACGGTTTAAAATTTTGTTAAGATTTGAGAAAGTTATGGTTATTTTAGTATTTTCTATTTTTTAAATTTAGCTCTTAAAACTTGTGTTTTCCTTTGCCTATAACAATTTTTTCGTACAAAATCTTGGAAATATACTTTATGATTTTTAAGGGTTGAGTTTTAGCTTTCCATGGATTCAAACGATTTAAAATTTTGTTAAGTTTTGAAAAAGTTATCGCTATTTTAATTTGTTGTTGTCATTAAACTTTTCTTTTGAGTTACTAATCTCTTGTTTTTAGCATGTGGCATAGCTTAGAGGGAGTCTAAAAATTGTTTCGTTAGAAACAAAAATTGAGTTTTTCATTTCTTTAGGTATAATTAATTTTGTTTTCTTTCAACAACCACAACAAATTGCATTCACACTCATAATGGTTAAAATGAAGATGCATTTTCATTCAAGAAGGCTAAAATGAACAACAAATTGCATATTTCATTCATGGGATTAAAATGAACAATAAATTGTATATTTCATTTATGGTCTTAAAATGAACAACAAATTGCATATTTCATTCATGGGTTTGAAATGAACAACAATTTGCATATTTTCACTCATGGGATTTAAAATTGACTTGCATCACAATTCATTGGCTTAAAAAGAATCCAAGTGTTTTCAAATAATAAGAAAGGTTTAAAATCAATAGACCATATTTTAGTATAAAAAACACTTCAATTGGTGCTTTACAAAGAACAACTATTTTCTTTAACGTAGATTAAATTAGAGAGTAAATGAACACCATGTGTTAGTGTTTGAGGGTGGTAGGTATTATGCTCTCACCTTGTGCAAACTTGATGATAAGAAAGTCAGGCCCATCCATTTTTTTGTTCACCCATTAGAATGGTCTACCTTGGTGGGAAAAATTACTCACCCCAAGGGACGACCCTAAGCGGTAACGGGCTAAAGCCAAGTCCTTCTAAACCGCTATAGAAATTTGTGATTACAAGAAAATTTTACAATCAATGGGATGTGGTACATGATAGCTCTCCCCCAAATATCTTTATGATATGTAACCCCTTGCTCTAAGGGTAGGGAGACCTCCTGAGGGAGTATATCATAGTACCCCATAAACTAGATGTCCTTATTAGACACCTCTTGTGTGTAGCAACCAAAATCCTTCTATTTGCTGGCGTAGGAGGTTGGACCTATGAATTCGTCCCACATATTTGTGGTTCTTAGTAGAGATGAAGAGTTTTTCATGGGAGATTCATGAGAACTCGAAACATAGTTGACTCAAGAAGTGAGTGTTGTGTTGAGGAGCCAATGTGAACAAGCTTCTAAGTCGTCCACTAAGAATAAGTGCGACTGGTTAATCCAAGTGGGAATTCAATGAATATTTCCCTTTCCAACCTTAAGATTGTGCTTGTCTTCTTTAAAAAATCAAAACATTTTTACATCAAACCAATCCTCAAACAAAGTGCTTGATACTGTCTGTTGTTTTTGCCAAGAAAAATTTCATCAAAATCAATCAAAAATCTACTCAAAACCAGCCCAAAACATCAAGTTTGCAAAATAACTCTTTCTGCACCGCAACTTCTTGAAACAAAACCACAACAAACTGATCACCAAAGTTTCAAAAGTCATTGTCTAAAACTGATCCAACTCATCTTGACTATGATCTTGATTTCTAGACCAAAGACTTGTAGACCTTTACCAGTCCATTCCATCATCCTCATTTAGGATTGCATTACATTTTAGATTGCACCTTAGGTCACCTTTTCCTTGCATAATTAATCTTAGGTCTTAGGTTGCACATACCTTCTAGATTTTAGACATAGAAAAATTATCAAGCCTTTTGACAATCCTTGATTTATCTGAATTTTCATTGAACTTCATATTTTAATTTATCAACCTTTGTCTTTATCATCTTGGTCAAAAAATTTGGGTCTCAAACTTGTGTCCTAGTTTAGACTCACCTTGTCAAATCCATCATCTTGGTCATCACAAAGGTCAATGACATTTGGTTTTGTTATCTCAGACCTACATTAGCTTGGTTTCCATCCTTTGTCTCAAATTTTAGAATTCATAACCATAGTATTATCATTCATATCATACCCTTTGACCATAGCTTCATTATCATTCTATCAATCCTTAGTATTGGACTTAGATTTCACTTTCACTTTGCATCCTTATATCTCAAAAACACAAAAACATAGTTTCATTTCACCTTAGCCTTAGTTGCATCACTACCCTTGATCATTAATTTGGCATCATTTAGTCTCCTTGTCATTATCCTTCATCATTGATTACTCCACATTTTATATCCTTTGCATCTATTAGTTTCATTTTCATTTAGCTTCATCCTTTGGTCTCAAATTCATCATTTTCCTTGCATGATCATCTAGCATCCTCATATCCTTATAATAAAAAAAATCACAAAACATAGCTTAGTCCCACACCATCTTGCATCATTTAGCATGTAGCTTTATTTGCATGCCATATCCTTTGGTCATAAGGTCATTATTATCCTTGCATTATTACTCATCCCTATGTTATCCCAAAAATCCCCCCAAAAAAAATCCTTTGGTAATTATCATCCTTGCATATTATATCCTTTGGTCATAGGGTCATTATCATTCCACCATTCCTTAATTGTGGTCTTAGGTACATTAGCACTTTACATCCTTATATCCTTGAAAATCACAAAAAAAAATGTCATAGTTTTGTATCCATTTTGCATTGGCACCTTGGATTGTCATCCAAATCCATCCTAATCCAAATTCATGACCATGTCTTCACTTTACCTTGATCTTCTTCGTAGTCAAGCTGAATACCAATCAATCATCAATCGTCAATACCAACCACTTACATACCCTTCTTACCAACAACCCATAAGCTCTAGTCCTACATCCATCTACCCTAACTATCAAGAGTCACTTGACACAATCCATACCATTAATCCCCAACAAATTTCCATTAATCATCCTTATCCTAACCTTGACAAGGGAAACCAACCTTCCACTAGTCCATTCCAATCCTTCACATCCTATCATAATCCATCATCCACTAGTCCATTCCAATCCTCCATGTCCTATCCTAGTCCATCATCCACTAGTCCATTCCAATCCTCCATGTCCTATCCTAGTCCATCATCCACTAGTCCATCCCTATTCACTCCATCCCAAGCTACATTTAGTCATGAAAATACATTTGTTCATGGTCTCCAAAACCACATCACATTGCCTACACCTTGGGATACATGTCAAAAGAAAATTCCAAAGCATGACATCATAACTTCACCTTCATGTCAAGATTAAAGTAGTCCATCCAAGAAGCCCTTCTAGATAATCATGGAATCCAAAATACACCTATCCTTGTTCAAGAGTCTATTTACAAACATGTTGTCCAAGATACACCTATTTTGACCAAGATCCTACCATTGAACAAGAAATCCAAAATGATCCTCTCATTGAACCTTATACCATCCATGACCAAACATTTGAAGATGATCCCATCCAAAAAAAAAACACCTCCATTTCCCAAGATAAGACACTTGCCTCTTTTGGATATATAGATAATCAAATCAATGATTTGAATAACATCAAAGAGGAGCATAAAGAAGCTGCCATTGATCAATTCAAAGAAGAAAATACAAAAATTACTATGGATCAAAGAAAACAAAAACAAGCTACCATTGATCATGTCAAAGAAGAAGACACAAAAGCTACCATGGACATCCCAAATGATCAAGAAGAAACAAGCATGATGAATGAAAACTCCAAAATATCCTATCAAATAGGATCATCCACCTTTGTCAAAGTAGGCTTTCTTGCGGATGAGAAAATTCTGAGTAATGGTTTCTAGCTAAATAACAATGGGTTCACATCTTTCTTTCAAAGTAAAAAATACCCCATCACAAATAGAATATTTTAGAGCATGTAGTATCAAGGAAGAGGAATAGGCCTACATGAGCAAGGAATTCGAGAACCAATACAGTTTTATGAAAATACTAGACATCAAGGTCTTGGTTATTCTTCAGTCAGAGAATCAAATGGTGTTAGAAATACCTCCTCGATATTAGGGGAAAATTTATCAGATACAAACATCAATATGGAGGCCATGAGTAGTCCTTGTCATAAGGTTGTTTCCAACACTCCTTCCATCCATACCATAAACCACCATTCCAACATGAATAAATCTTCCATCCCTAACCAACGAAAATAAAATTATTACAAATCCAAAGTTCAAAATCAAATGTCAAAGGCCATTGAATCAAACAAAAATTTGAGTGGACAAATGAAATTAAAATGGATCAAGCAAAGAAAATAGTTCAAAAGTAAAAATCAATCAAAATGTGGAGCCACAAGAAAAAAGGTCTCCTACATGTAATAAATGTCCACCTCCTTCAATATGGTCATGAAACAATGCATATAAAAGTGTTGGTTCCAAACACTATCCCAATCAAAATTCAAAACTCCATCATCCACTATCCCAAGTTTGGAAAATAAAAATTGCTACATCCAAAACACCAAATAGTCCATCCACACCTACCATCATCCATCATAATCCTACATCTCGCCTAAAGTCTAAAAATCCCACATCACGAATCCATCGCATCTTGGCAACAACTCTTTATAGTAAGGACTCTCATGGTACTCTATTGCGATGTGCATATTCAGATAAGATCAACTCTAGTATCAACAAGGATCACAATGACATTGATCAACTATATGCAAGCGCTATGATCCTGACAAGACAACTACTCCATAAAGCTCACTATTAGCACATCATGACACCAATATCTACATCAACACCATCAAAAGATTCAGAACAATCAACAATCTTCCAAAATATCATGTTGATATAAAAAATATAAAAAATTGCCACCTTGATGAAAACCTGGCAAACAGGCATCTTGTGTGACATGATAAAAAAAAATAAAGAGGGAAAAAAAATAAAAAAGAAGGGAAAAAAAGTAAACAGAAAATTTTCGTCCAATAGTGAAAGCCTTTTTTATGGCGCTTTGGATAAGTACCATGATGAAAACCTGAAAAACAGGTTTCATGTGTAAGAGAAATTATCTATGTGGACCATTACACTTGGGGGCAAGTTGTCTCATCTTCCATACCTTTCTCATAATATTTTTATCTATTCATCTAATCCATATCGTTTCCATCCATTTTCCCACCTATCTTGATCCTGATAAGGACTAGGGTACAACCATAAATCATGCTTTGGGGAAAATTCTTGACATGTCTACCCTTTGGTCATACACTATCCATGAAATATCATGTCATTTCCTTCATAGAATTTATCCAAATCCATACCTCGAAGAAAATAAATTATTCCTAAGCAACGCAGTCCTTGGAGATCATATGCCAAGTCTTCTAGCCAATAATCCTCACATCTCCTATCTTTCATCAAAATCAATCCATTATCCTTCCATACCTATAGCTAGACTTGGTTTTCCTTCTCATTGGTGTAAGGATTATAATCCACTTATCCAAGTTCCCTCCATAATCCCATCTAGTCATAAGGTTAGTCATTGCAAATGCAACAAGCCTAATGCATACAATCTTGCTATGCACTCTAGCATGTCATCCAAAAAATTCATTGGCTTTGTTCCCAGCCTTGTTGCAAACCTTGATCCTTTAGTTACATTATCATCCATGGGATATGTCTTTTCTAATCCTCATTTTATTTCGGGATGTGTCCTTCCTATATCAAAAAATGTTGTCATCATCATTATCACCTATCAATTGGTTTTCAACTTGACTAGGGGCAAGATCATGTTTGTCCTTAGATCCTTTTGCATGCCTACTTGGTTGATTGTGGGTATCTTTCACATGCATTTGTCTTGATCCCTATAGTTATAATCCATACTAAATTATCATTCATCCATAATAAAGCTTTGTCATCCTCCCCATGGCCTAAAAACCACTGACATTTAGCATCCTTCGCTTTCATATCCACCCATCGCTTTCACTGCTTCCCCTCGTACATAGTAAACTAGTCCTATACCTAACTGGGGACAATTCCTTTACTTACATCTTCATGGGAAATAATACATGGTATCAGCCCTTTAAAACTTTCAAAATCCATAAAAATCAGAAAATGTCTTGAAAAATATCCAAAAAAAATCACAACATTTCAAAACTCCAAACAAAACAAATCATCAAAACATTTCAAAAATCCAAAAAAATCAAAACATTTCAAAATCCAAAAAATTAGAACATTTCAAAATCCAAAAATCAAAATATTTCAAAATCCAAAAAATCAAAACATTTCAAAATCCAAACAAATCAAAACATTTTGAAATCCAAAAAAAATCAAAACATGTCAAAAATCCAAAAAAATCATAAAATCCTCAAAATTCAAAAACATCAAAAAAATTTAAAACTCCCAAAAAAATAGTCTGAATCAGATTCTGAGTCTAAGTTAATTTTGTTAGAGTGGTCGAACTATTTTGCCTCTATGCATTTTCTATGTAGGCAAGGCTCATCTTAAATGAGCCCCTAAGGCATTAGGTCAGTCCCTTTAGGTTGTCCAAATAAAATCATGACTCTGTATTTTGTCGAATAAGACAAAATCAAGTTGTGTCAAACTACAAGGTCTCTGTGCACTACTATGTAGCCAAGACCATCTATCAATCAGCCCCTAAGTCCCCCTAGGTCAATTCCTTTAGGGTTCATCGAGTGAGGTCATGTCCTTGGTCCAGAAGAAATCATCATTCAAACTAAATCACAAAACAACAAATGAATGAAATCCTCCATCAATCAACATAGTAATTCAGCTAGAATGGGGCATTATGTCATTTATCTCATTTGGTCTAATCTCTTGTCTCTTATCAGGATGTGTCCTTCCTGAGATTAGAATTTTTCAAATTTGGTCATTCACCTTAAGCAAGATATGTCTTTCTTGTGGATAGATGCCTCGTCAACACTTATCACTTGGTCAACTTTATCAGATGTGTTCCTTGCCTTAAACATGATGTGTCCTTCTAGAGGTTGGGTATTGTCACATTGCTTGGTCATATCAATCAATCGTGGTCAAACAAACAAAAAATCTCATTGACTTTGTCAATCAATCTTGCCTTAATCAGGATGTGTCCTTTCTAAAATTGGGTGTTATCATTATTAATCAATTTGTCATCTTTGTCAATCAAGTTTGTCACACCAGTCAATCTTATCAGCTTGGTCAACTAAGCTTTCCTTTATCGGAATGTGTCCTTCTTGAGGCTAGGCTTCATCGATCAAATCATTTTATCAATCCTTTTCAACCTATCAATCAACTCGGACGTCTTGATCAACCTAATCAATCAATCAGACAATCATCATTATCACTAGTCTCCTCAAGAATGTCCTATCAATGGATTTATAGGGACAATGATGGATCATGGCCTCTTTTCTTTGTTTGTTGTTTGTGATTTGTCTTGGCAAAAAGATTGGGACAATTGGGTCCTTAGTATGAGCTAGGGCATTCCTTGTCTTTTTGATTGTTTGTCTCTCCCAAATGGCCACCTTGCACACCTTGGTTTATGTCATATCACGGTGTTTATGGTCCATTTGTGAAATTTTTGACGCCCAATGATGATAAATATAAAATTTAAGAATGAAAGTTGGTTCCCTTATCATTTCATGTCTATCTCCCTCATCTTTTCCACGCTAACATCCATCTCTTTCGTGCTAACATCTCTTTTATCCTTCATCCTCTAGTCTTCCATTTCGAGAGCATATTAATATTCTTTGAACCCTCTTGTCATCTCAAGGGGGCATACCACAAACCTCTTGGTCATCCTTCCCCATTCTCTTTACACTAGGGCATATTTCGGAATTAAATTTCTTTGACACAATGCGATGAACTGCATTATGTCAAAGAGGAGCAAAATGTAGACACTAAAAAATGTCCTAAGTTTGTGAGCATTATTTTTCTTGGTCATTCCCCTTCAATAATTGAATAATTTTTAATTGTTCAATTTTGCTTGATCATATTCCTCTATTAATTAAATAATTTTTAATTATTTAATTAATTCATTTTTTCTAATCTTTATTTTGTCCTGATCAATTAAAATTATTTAATTGCATCGCTAATATATCCCTTTCTTCAATAATTAAATAAATTATTTATTTGATTATTTGTCTTCCATCCATAGTCAAATAATTATTAATTGACCTTTTATTCTTCTACAATTAAATAATTGACAAAATTATTTAATTATGTGTCTTTCTTCTCTTTTGAATAATTGATCCAAATCAATTATCCATGTTTCATTTCTATCTCCTCCTTTAATTAAATTTATGAATTTAATCAAATATCCTTTTTCATTTCCTCCAAATAAATAATTTGAAATAAATTATTTATTTGCCACTTGTCCTTCTCCATTTTCAAATAAATAATTTAAAATAAATTATTTATCCCTCCATTTTGGTAAAAGATCCCTTATCATTATTTCATGTCATAGCCCACATGTCTGTCATAGACATTGGGTATCATAGCCATCGACGCCATATCTTTTCCATGAATGGCATGTTGGCGCACAGTTGTCGTTGCACCAAAAGATCAACCTCTTAATGCCCGATACAACTATCAGAGTTAATGGATCCATGGGAGTTGGTTAGTCCATGCCACGAATCTCGAGGGGAGCATTGAACCATTTTCCTACAAACTCCCCCTCAACATTACTCGAGGGGATTCGAACATGACAACTTTGGCTCTGATACCACTTGTTGGCCCACAATTGTCATTGCACCAAAAGATCAACCTCTTAATGCTCGATACAACTGTCAGAGTTAATAGATCCATGGGAAGCGGTTAGTCCATGTCACGAATCTCGAGGGGAGCACTGACCATTTGCCAACATGGCATATTCTCATTGCATCAATTTTCAACCATCGATCTTGGCATCTTTCCACAAAATTGATCTTTGACATCCATTTCATAACCTCCCTCTCATGAATCCTCATCCGTTCATCTTAGAATCTTTCTAAAAGATTAATCTCAACCGTCCATTTGAAAGGTTGTCTATAAAATCAACCATTCTCCTCCATTTTCAATTGAATAACCATTATCTCCAATTTTCTTGCTTACTATTTGCAAGTATTTGCACAACTTCAACAACAAATCTAAGGGCAATATTGGCATAATAAGAAATGGGAGAGACAAGAGAAGTGAAGAAACTTCAAAGGGGAATATTTTATTTGAATGCTTTTAGCTTTTTATTCTCCATTTGTTTATATTCTCTTGTTTGGATGAGGTTAATAGCTTAGAAGTGTTTGGATGTCACTTTATCTATGCTATTTGACTCTAACCCCATCTTAAAAGTTGTATGAAAGATCATGAGGCATAACATAGACTGGAGGTGGTAATGTAACCTTTCCAACCTTAATAGGTAATGTGATGACTCCAAGAGGTTGTTTTCCTACATTATAAAACCCATGAATAGATAAAGAATTAGGCTGAATTTAGCTTGTCTACTTTATTCTTATCAAGAAGGTTTATGGTACACACGTTAAGGGATGAGCCATTGTCAACAAGGATCTTCTTTATCCGGATTCAATTAACAAGAGAATTTATCATGAAAGCTTAATTTTGTTTTTTCACTTCTAATGAAGGTAACTCATCTTGATGGAAATTAATGTCTTTAAGTTAGATGGAGTTATAGCTTGAATTTGGGCTGCCACATCATTTGATTGCACATTAGGAACAATAGGAACTTGTTGTAAAGTACTTTGAAGAATGTTATGATAATGAGGGGAATCTTGAATGAGCTCCCATAAGGATATCTTAGCAGGATTATTCTTTAGTTGTTCCACAAGATCGTACTCCTTTTCTCTTTTTAAAGGAAAACAAGGAGGACCATGTAAGATAGGATTAGGCAACGGGAGGGATGTTTGAGTTGTTTGTCTTCGTTGCAGATTATTTCTAGTGCTATATGTATGAGCAATGTTATTGTAACTCGATTGTTGTGAAACATTATCAATTTTCCTTTTAGGTGGTTCTAAGATAAGTGTTGGATTATTTTAAACTTATGGTTTTTGTGAGGGTGGATAAATGACAAGTTTAGGCTCAAGAGAGTACTTCAAGGGATATCTAATGTGCATAACCTCAGAAGGCTTATCCTTATTTTTATGATCTCTTAGTTAAGGGGAGTCTAATGTGACTTCATCATCTTCATCTAAGGAATTACTACTGTCAATATTCTCATTTCCTTCCACCATGATATCTTCCCTAGTAGGAGAGTGTTTAGGAGAGCTACAAACTAGATGTTCATGGCATTGAATGTTTGGTTCTTCTAAAGTAACTCCATCAAAAGTAGGGGAATCATCAATTGTAGCATTCTCTTGTTCAATCATATTTTGACTAGTAGGAGAGGTAGGGAAAGAGAGACAAATAGGACTCTCATAAATCTCATTGGTTTGATCTTCTAACACAAAAATATCTTCATCATAAATAGGAGAGATATTAGGAGAAGACCAAATGTGATTGTCATGATTATCCGCCATTGTATTCTCTTTCATTAATGCATTCTTATGAGGGTGAAGGATGGAATTTTTCTTAGCATTTTTAGAAATATAGGATACTAACATTGTTTGACCAAAAATGGAAAGTACTTCTAGCCAACTTATGCAATGTTTCACAAATATAAACAATGTATATCCAAAGATGAAAAGTACTTTTATCCAATTTATGAAAAGCTTCCAAAATGAAAACAAAGTGCATCCAAAATGAAAACAAAGTGTATGCAAAAGTAAAAATTACTTTGATCCATATTATAAAAGTTTTAGAAATGTAAACATTTTCAGATTTTCAAAATTAAAACAAGGTAATTTTCTAATTACACTATGCAATAGACTGAAAGTGAATTGTTGTAAATGTCATTTTGAATTTTGAAAATGCACCAAATTAAGCAATTTGAGCTATACACAATGAATCTGATGAAACAAAAAATCATAAAACTGAAACATGAAAGTAATAGCAACAAACAAAATCCTAAAACTGAGATTTTAATTTCCAAAAAAATCAGATTAGTAGCTAATAGGGACTCATTCGCTAGTAAGGCCGTATGGGACCTAGTTAAGTACTTTTAAACTATTTTTGAATGATTTTCAAGCTTTCAGTTCCAAGTCTAAGACAATAAGTTTCATTTTTAAATTTTCCAGAAATGCAATGTGAAAATGCAATGAAATAATGTATGCAAAGACCTAATTTGAAATGCAATGTTCTTTTGATTTTCAAATGAAATTTTATTAGATCTAAATGATATGCAAAATGACTGATTTGTTTTGTATTTTTTAGATTTAGAGAAGTGCAAATAATGCAATTCTAAACCCTAAATGAGATGCAAGTTTTCAATGCAAAGCAATAAAACCTAAATGAGATCTAATTCAATAAAAATGAGATGAAAATGAATGAAAGCTCTAACCTAGGATGCAATGAAAGACTTCAAAATCAGAAAATTTCCCTATTCAATACTTTGGGTTCACATTACATTTCATAGAAAAATAGGGTTTACCACCAAGATGAACAAGATGATAAACCACTATGGTTTTTCACTATAAAACATGTAATTATATGCAAGATATGATGCAAATAACAATCAGAAACTAACCCTAACTGTTATAAAAACTATGAAGGAATTTTTTGGAGCTTAAAATGGTGTGTACCTTACTGCAAGAAGGTTTTTTTTAAGGCACAAAGGACTCATTCACTTTTTGTGGCGAATGGGTCCTTGTTAGGTTTTCTAAAATTGAGATCTAGGTGCTTTTCCTTGATGTTAGTGAATAGGGGGTTTCCTAAGTCAAACCCCTTGTAGGTAATTAAACCAAATGATGAGATAATGTAATTGAAGCATAAAACATGAAATAATGAAGTGTTGATACCTTGGAAGTTGTCTTGGAGTGTAAATCTAAAAACTAACATGAAATGGCTATGAAGAATGTAGATCTTGATCTCAAATAAGATATGAAACAATACTTGCAATGTAGATCTGTAATGTTGCATCAACTATATTACCTCAACAACATGCTTGGATTCACTATGCCTTAAACATGATGAAATGATATTAAATTTCTACAATGAACTCTTGAAAATTTTCCCTTGAATGTCTTTGAAAATGCTCTTGAAGTGCTCTATGATTCTCTTGTAAAGTATTAGGATGATTAGATATAATTTATAGGAAAAACAATATGAATTAACCCCTTATTTATACTAAATCTAGAGATTAACCCCAAAATTCAAATAATTCAAGTAATTCAAGTTGACATTGGATCTAGAAATAAAAATAATTAAAATCTCATGAGAATTAAATTCAAAAAGGGAGGCCCTACTTAAGGAGGACCCATTTGCCACCTAGGGTGAATGGTTCCTAGCTCAAGTTTCCAATACCTTGCTTTGGAAGGGTGAAATAACATTATAAACCCATGTAAAATATGCAAAGAAAGTTGGATCCTATGTGGAGAGTACCCATTTTCCATTAGTGGCGAATGGGTCCTACACCATTTTCTAGGACCTTGATTTTGCTAAATTAAATGTTTTTCAATTGGAATATTGTGTGTCGGGATTGATCTTTCAAAAGGTGTCATAAATAAGGCTTAAATTTGAATTAAAGGGGCTAGTTAACTCTAATTAACCATAATTAATTAAAGAAACCCTAGAAAAGTGTGAAATTTTGTTACAACACTTTAAATAAGGTAAAATTTTAGGTATATTTTATTTAAAAAGGCCCTAGAATAATGTGAATGCATACAACACATTACAACATTAAACCTAGGCACTAGTAAGTTAATTTTGTATCAATTAATCCCAAATTAAGTGTGAAAAGGGATACATTTTTCAATGCTATAGAGAGAAAGGTGAGAAAGAAGTAGAGAGAGAGAGAGAGAGAGAGAAGTTGTATAGAGGTGTGATAAATAAAGAAGTATAGAGGTGAGAGAGAGAAATAGAGAGAGGTAGGTAGGGAGAGGGAGGGAGAGATAGATAGAAGTAGAGAGGGGAGGAGAGAGGGAAGGAAAGGTAGGGTGGGAGGGAGGGAGAGAAAGGTGAGATACAAAGAGAGAGACTAGGGAGAGAGGGAGGGATAGGTAGGGGGAGAGAGGTGAGATAGAGAGAAAGAGAGTAGAGAGGGGAGGGGGGAGAGAGAGAGATAGAGGGAGAAGTTAGAGAGAGAAGTGGAGAGGTAAGGAGGAAGTTATAAAGATTGAGATAAGGAAGGAGTAGGGATAACTTTAAGAAACCCCCCCTCGCCCAAGGTGTAAAATCTTGGTGAATCTTAATGAATAATTGGTAAAAATAATAATCACAGTGGAAAATCCTAGTGAATATTCACTAAAAATATTAATGACAATGGCAAATCTCTCTTTTAAAAATTTGCATAGTTGGTTGGCGCAATTCCCCCATGTTTTAATTTTTTTTTGTAATATTGAAGTAGGGGCCTAAGGGTGGAAGCCACCGGTAGGGTCAAGGGGCAACACCCCTTGTGGGGGTTAAGGGGGGAAATCCCCCTTGTGGGGGTCGAGGGAGCAATGCCCCCTCATGGGGTCCAGGGATAGCGCCCCCGATGCCACCAAGCATAAATTCACTATAAAAAATGCATTAGATAACACACGGATTAAGTGTTTTTTTTTAAATCTCACTTTAAAAGTAAGAATAAATGAAAAGTGTAAATGTTTCCATCGATTAGCAATTTATATTTTTAATTTAATGGTTGTAGGTTGATTCTACAGCCTAATATGCACATGCCTTTTAAAAGGCTTGTTAAGGCCCGAAATTTGTTTTGGGCCTCAACAAGCCTTTTAAAAGGTATGTGTGTATTAGGCCGTGGAATCAACCTACTGCTGTTCGATTAAAAAGTTAAGTGATGATTTGATGGCAATAAATAAAAGCCTTATTCAAAGCTAAAATGTCCATGAAATCAAGTGGTAATTTATTAATGTAACAATATTTCCCCAAAATTAATGGTAGGAATATAATATTACCGGCGAATATAATCGATATTTGTGATTATAGTATAAATTGCTGGTGAATCATATCTAGTGACGTATCATTTAAAATTTAATACATAGGCGAATTTATTGAGACGCAATTTTTTTTTGTAAAAACCTGGCGATTTAGCATCATTTTTAGCTTGTACTATTCGCCATTTCTGGAGGTCCCTATTTCATTTATTCGCCAATTGGAAAATATTTTCCACTAAATTTTTCCCTAGGGAGGGAGGGATGGAGAGAGAAAGAGGTATATAGGGATAAGTTAGATAGAGATAAGTAGAGAGAAAAGGTTGGTGGAATGAAGAGAGAGAGGGGGGAGGATAGGTAAAGAGGCATAGTTGAGATAGATAGGAGAGAGAGAGAGGAGAAAGGTGGAAAGATTGAGAGAGGGAAGGAGAGAGAAAGAGGTATATAGTGATATGCAAGTAGAGAGAAGTATAGAGGAAAGGAGAGATGGAGGGAGAGGTAGGGATGGAGAGAGGGAGGTGAGAGAGAAATAAAGAGAGAGAGAGGTAGATAAAGGAAGGGGGAGATAAAGAGAAGTAGAGAGGGAAGGAGAGATGGAGGGAGAGGTAGGGATAGAGGGAGAGATAGGGATGGATAGAGAGAGAGGAGATAGAAAATAATAAAGAGAGGTAGGTAGAGAGAGGGAGGGGGAGATAGAGAGAAGTAGAGAGGGAAGGAGAGAGGGAAGGAGAGATGGAGGGAGAGGTAGGGATAGAGCGAGAGATAGGGATCGAGAGAGAGAGGAGAGAGACAATAATAAAGAGAGGTAGGTAGAGAGAGGGAGGGGGAGATAGAGAGAAGGAGAGAGGGAGAGAGGGAAGGAGAGATGGAGGAAGTTGTAGGGATAGAGGGAGAGATAGGGATGGAGAGAGAGAGAGGAGAGAGACAATAATAAAGAGAGGTAGGTAGAGAGATGGAGGGGGAGATAGAGAGAAGGAGAGAGGGAGAGAGGGAAGGAGAGATGGAGGAAGTTGTAGGGATAGAGGGAGAGATAGGGATGGAGAGAGAGAGAGGAGAGAGAGGAGAGAGAGGAGGGAGAGCATTTTACTAAATGACCTAGAAAAACATGTAAAACAAAATAAAAAGATAAGAGATTCAACAAGTGTACACTTGGAAACCTGAAGAGGACTAGATGAAGCTCTGAAATGCTGAAAACACTAATTTTAATTTTGACTAGGACTCATACAAAAATTTGGGCGATTTAGTCCAATATTAGTGTTTCTAGGTAGAAACTGAAATATGGCAAAAGGGTGTTTGGAACTACAAAATCTAGAAATTTGACCAAACTGGGACTCATACACCAAGAGTGGTGTACCAGTCTAGGCAGGGTTTTCTAGAAATTAAAAGTTTGATTCTACTGTTCCATGTCTACTTTGTCCTTCTCAATTGATTTCTGGATCTAAATATCTGATTTGCAACCTATAGATGTTCTCCAAGGATGTTCAATGCAAGGTGACAACTTTGACAACTTTAAACACTTTGAAAAATTTCTCCAAAATTTCTCTTCAATGTGTCTTCAACCTAGACCTGTAAATTACACACTAAAGAGAGGGGAAAATATTTCTTTGTTAGTGGAAAGGGGTTTTCCTTGATCAAACCCCATTTTGGTAATCAAACCTTGTAATGAAATGAAATAGGAATGGAGAATGATGAATGAACAAAATATGATGTTGCAACTAACCAAACCCTAGCAATAAAGTGTTGCAAACATGTATGAAATTTCTCAAATAGATGTAGATCTTGACTTCAATGCTAGCTTGAATCATGAAACCGTACATCACAATTGTTAGCTCCAAAACAGACATGATTCATGATGACTTTGACATGATTCTTGATACTTGAATAATTCTCTAAAATACTTGATAATCAGCTCTTGAAGACCCTTGAATTCTCTTATGAATGCTTGAATGCTCTTATGAACTCAAACTTGATATTATGAACGCTCTCACAAAAGTCTTAGGTGAAAATGAGTGAAAGAACCTTGAATTTTTTACTTAATTATGCCAAATTTCTCAAAATTACAACACTACAAGCTGACATTAGATCTAGGAGAATAAAATCCTGCCAAGAATTTGAATTAAATTTGATTTTGGGCCACACAGGACTCATAAACCCAAGGTGGTGTATGATTTGTGTCACAACAAAAATGTATCCTTGGAAATTTTTACACTCATTTGGGTCTTTCTTGTAGATTTTGGCCTATTTTTGCCTAGATTTAATGTTGTAATGTGGCCAACACATTCACATTAGGCCTTTGACCCTTACAAATCAATAAAAACCTTATGGTGTCTTGTAAAAGTATTGTAAAGTGTTGTAACACACTTTCACACTTTTCTACGACCTTTCTAATGCATTTCACTTAAATAACAACTTTTTACCCCTTACCAAGCCCTATTTCAAAGTGTTGTAAGGATTTGTAACAAATTCTCACACTTTTCTAGGCTTGTCATAATTAATTACACCTTTCTTATGCTTCAATTGGCCCTATTTTAACTTGCATTACTTATTTAAGTGTCTTTTTGAGAATAAACCCAATAAAAATCATTTAATATATTTTAATTCTCGACACGCACTTAAAATTCCTAAGTGGTACCAAGTCACTACTTGGGGTGACTTAGTCCCATTTGGCTCAAAAATAAAAAATATTTCAAAATTCCAACAGGTTTTTTTATTCTCTAGACCTTGAGGTCAGCATGTGATGAGGTATTTTTGAGAATTAGGGCATAATTGTGTATAAATAAAGGGTTTTCCCCTCATTTTCACCCTAAATAGTTATCTAATTCATTCACTCATTACTCACTCATCATTCATCATTCTGCTCAAGCAAGCTAGGGTTTTGGCATTCTAAGTCATCAAGATAGCTTTATAAGGCATTCAAGGGAAAATTCTTCATCCATTGTTGCAGAAATTCAAGATCTATCATCATGGGAAGTTTCTAATTCCTTTATTTCATGTTCATACTTCATCTTATTTCTTCATTTGGTTTAATTACCTAAAAAGGGGTTTGACCAAGGCAAACCCCCATGCCCTAACATTCTACATTTCTCTCTCTTTCCTTGTGTGTTTGTAGATATAAGCATCTTGAAGGCTTAGAAATCATTGAAGAATAGGTTACAAATTTTTTGAAGACATCTCCTTGTTTGTAAAGCCAAAATATCCACAAAAAGTCACTTACAGTGCTAGAAATCACATTTTTAGATCGGGGTACCTGAAGGAGCAGAAAGTGCAGATTGAGGGCTTCTGTTTCCACTTTTGGATTTTCAAAAAAGCCAAAGTGGACTAAGTCACCATCAATGGTGACTTAGTTCAAATGCACATGTTTTTCAGAGTTTTCTATAGATTTGGATACCCATTTGGCTGAAATGGGCTTCGGTGCAATTTTCTAAATCTGGGACTAAGTCGCCCAAAATGGTGAATTAGTCCCAGTAGGCCAGAATTCCAGAGTCAACAACATTTTTAGTCCTCATTCTAGTCTTCAACACATTTCCAGGTGCATTCTTTTAGTTTTACTTCTCTGTTATGTTTTATTTACATTTCTATTCATCTTTCTAGGTTTTTTGCATACTACAATATGTTTTCAAACAAAGTGCATTTTGTAGGTTTTACATTACTAGTTAGTTTATTTTATTAGTTTTTAGCATTTAGGACCTTCCATTTAAGCATAATCCAATCCCATTAGTATTAATCTTGAATGAAACCTCCAATTTTTTGTGGGAAAATCTCTCCTTTTAGGTGAAAAACCCTAGAAGTGCAAGAGAGCATCTTTCCCCAAAACTTTGTGGTTTAGAATCCTACCAAGCATAAATAATAGGACAATTTTCAAAAATGTTTAGAAAGGTATGAAATCCAAATTGGGACACAAAAACCTAGGTGGGACTCATATGCCCAAGGTGGCATTTGAGTCCAAGATCACTAAATCTAGGCCAGACAAACTAAAAACACCTGAATTATGATTAGATGTTGATTTATGTCAGAATTATTCCCCAAAGTATGCATTAATTAAGGCTTATGCATGAAAAATAAGGCCAAATAAAGTGTAAAGAAGCCCAATTATTTAATAAAACCATAGAAAAGTGTGAAAGTGTGTTACAACACTTTACAACACTCTAAACAAGGTATCATTAAGGTACATTTTGGTTAAAAAGAGGTTCATGAGGCTCAATTAATTAATAAAAACCTTAGAAAAATGTGAAAGTGCGTTACAACACTTCACAACACCTTAGCAAGGAACAATTTAAGTTCATTTAGTTCATAAGGGCCCAAGACCTAATGTGAATGTGTCAAACACATTACAACACTAAATCAAGGCAACATTTAAACTTAATTTAACAAGGAGGACCTAAAGAAGTGTGAAAATGTCATGAATGAAATTTTGCAACACTAAATTCAGCCCCCACTTTAGTGAGAGGATGAAATCACTTCAGATGAGCACACTAAAGTAGACCAAAATGCATCAAGAGGGGTTCAGATGCACTAATTCTAGTAATATAGGATGACAACAATCAAGAGGGGTGATCAAGCCCCCAGGATCAAGATCCCATGAAAAACCAACACAAGCAAAAAATAACACACATTAAAATGATATAAATAGCATCATCAAGGTACAAACATACATTATCGAAGACAAAGAGGATAAAAAAACCAAAACAAAAAGAAGGGGGGATCAAGATTTGAACTTTTGTCCAACACGATGTGCATCAGATCTAGGTTGTTTGTTTTGAAAATTCATGCTCACTCTGAGGCAACTGAACTTTAGGCTATCTAGTGGGTGAGTAATCTAAAGAGGTGTGACACTTTCACACATGGACGATATGCACTCGCACTCACACGCAAGTGGATATGGGAAACTAATGCTTTTTTTGGGCTTCCCATTAAATTAGACCAAAGTTATACCCCCTGATAAATTTGATAAGGTACCACACAACAATGATCTCCGAGCTTGATGAGACAAGCAAAACTTGGTATTCTTGGAGCTCATAAAAAAATAATGAACTTAGAGCTTCATGAGGCAAGAAAATCTTTGTATGCTTGGAACTCATGAACAAACCATATGGATCCACATGCATGCAAGGTGTGTTATGCAAGGTGGCCATATAACTGAAATTATAAATGCAAAAATAGGGAACGTTCAAACGAGTCTTGTTTAATTCATGCAATTCCTTTAACTTAGAATACATTGTGAGTAATGTATCCAAGAGAGGACCAATCAAATAATAGAAGATTCACAACGTAGGGGATGCAATGTGCCACATCAAACCACTAAGAGGAATATGATATGCTAAGAGATATCATACTCTTGAGGTACATCACACCCAATGTCACCACAAAGAAAAAAGCACATCACATGAATTAAAAATACTACACCATGAAATATGAGAAATGCAAAAAGAATCATGCCAATGTATGCCCCCACTTTAAAGGAATTTCTAAACACTATGCTATGAGAAATTACTTTAAATTAGAAAATGATAAATGCTAACAATAAAGAATATATGAGAGCTAACTTGGAAAGCCCTATGCCAACTCATATGTTTCCAAATAAAGCTATGTCATGAAAAGGAAGGGGTTTCCGAAAAAATGGAACTCCAAACACACATAAGGGATCTATGGATTTGGGGTTAGTATATTTCTTGCTACAATGCTTTTAGAGAGCTTTGAACTGTCATCATTCCCCAAATACTATAGAACTAGAAGAATGACAAAAAGAGAGCGAAAAAAAAAGAAAAACCTTTTTGGTCAACATGGAAGAGACATGAATGTCTTGATGCCTTGCATCATCCCCAAAAGGACAAAACAAGACAAATGAAAGAGATAAAGATAAAGCTTTTGGTTCAACGTGGAAGAGACATGAATGTCTTGATGCCTTGCATCATCCCCAAAAGGAAAACACAATACAAATTAAAAAAATAAAGGGAAATCTTTAAAGATTTATGACGTAGAGAATAATATAGGTACATATAGAGGAATGCCACAAAGAGAGATAAATCAAACAAAAAAATATGGGGAATCACAATATGCACATGCAATCACATATAGAAAAATGAAAAAAGAAATAAGGCAAAAGACTAGTAAGGTACATGTTATTCAACCTACAATAGGCCATCCACATCCCAATCATGTTCATTGTATAGTGGAGGCAAAAAACTATCCAAAGGGACAATAGCAAGTGCCGAACTAGGGTCATTGAAAATTTCAACATTCTTCCTAGGAGAATCATCATTTAAGGTCATAGAAGAGGAAAATAATGTATTCAATTCATTATGACTTCCTCATCAATTTTAGCAATCTCATCATCGTCATCCAAGTTTATCACAACAAGAGGTAGAAGGATAATGTTGATGGAAGGTTCTTGTTTATGTTGTGGTGAGGGTATAGAGTCATTGTGCATTGCTTTAGTCAAGTTTGGATCTTGGTTTTCTTTATGTATTTCTTTATTTATTTTGAGCAAGGGAACAATGTCTACACCTATACTCTCTAGCACCTCTATTTGTTTTAGTTCAGTTTTCAATTTGTGTTTGTGTAGGAGCGGGTTAATCAACCATAGATATTTTTTCTTCCCTAAGGGGAGGAACAAAAGGAACCACAAGACGTTCAACCACTTTCTCTTTAATTTTGTCCATTTGTTTTATTCTAGGAGGTGCAAAAGGATTAGTTTCATTGTCTCTTGGTCTTTTGGAAGATGTTGTAGGAGGAGTTGTTATAGGTTGATCTTGATTTTGTGTTGTTTCTTTAGGTTCAATCACGGTTTCATCAAGGATAGTAGGATTAGTTGTAGGTTGAGGCATGTTTCGAAGGAATAATTCTGTTATTTTCTTTGCGTTGAACTTTTGATAAGTTATGAAAAAAAATTCCCCACAAGGCCTAATAGGTTCCATAGGCTTAGGCCAAAAGAAATCTAAGGAAATGTTTCCACAATTAAACAAGGGGTTAAAGACACTATGATGCATAGTAAAAATTTCATTTTCAAAGGGAAACTTTATGCATTTATGCACAATCGATGGGACCGATCCCATGGAGGATGACCAAGCTTCACACAAAATTGGTCCAACTATGGGATGATGGAGAACAAGACATATAATTCTTTTGGTCCTATCTATAAAGGAAGGGTGATCAATCCCATCATAGGGCAAGTGAAACCATTATGCATCTTGATCCATGTTTTTGGTTTATCATATATATCTTGATAGAGCTCATGCAAAACTAATAATTCTTCAGTGATCACATTCTCTCCATAGATGGGATCTATTTTATCCCATTAGTGAGATTGTCATAGATTTAGCTAGCTATGTAAAGAGGACCATCAGGTGCATGTTTAAGCATATCTTGTGAGGAGAAATAAATCTCAAGAGGCTTTCTAGTTTGACCGTTATGATGTTGATTTTTTACCAATGCAACTAAACCATCAATAGGATTTTGTTCTTGTTTATCAGTATCCATAAGAATTTGTTGAATTGTATCTATGTTCTCATCATCCATGCCAACATTCATCACATCGTTCTTTATAGTTTCAATAGATTTGAAAAATGAAATATTATTTTTCGGTATGGGATTGGTAAAGATTTACAAGTTTTGGTTACGAGGGGAAACAGACTTATTTCTTTGATCATTAACACCTCCAACAGAAAGTTGACCAGAATCAATGAGGTCTTGCACAAGATGTTTAAGATGCTTTTAATGTTCTGTATCATGTCCATTTTATTTGTGATAATGGAAATAAGCATTTGATCAAAAGATTAGAGGTAGAGGCTTATTAGGATAGAGTGTTTTAAAGGAAGACAAGATGATCATTTGTTGTTCTAACATTTGTGACATTGTGTTATAAGGGGTATTAGGTAGGGCAGTGAATTATCTTTTTGGATCCTCATAGCTAAAAGGTATCGTTGCTTTTATGACAGCTATTTTTTTATTGACATGTTGGGTTGATTATTGAGAGGGGTTTAGTTGAAGGAAACCTTTATTTTGCTTCCTAAAAGTTTGGTAATTTCTTTGGTTTGTGGAATGAAAATTCTAAGTTCAGCTAGGGGTGGACTTTGCATCACAACTACTAACCAAGTTTTGATAATCACGAAGAGCAGTACATGTAGACAATAAAAAATGTCCTAAATGATATCATTCATTCGAATGAGGTATACTAACATCATTTTCTCTCAAAACCCATCCTCTTTTTGATTGATTGATTAAACTAGCCTAGATATTTAATTAATTGCATCATTTCCATCTATTAACCTAATTCATCAAATTAGGTTAATTCACCTCCTTTCACACTAATATTTCATTTCATCTCATTAAATTAAATAAATAAAAGTATTTAATGTAATTCCCTAAGTCTTCCCATTTAATTAAACAACCCTAAGTTATTTAATTAAATGTCATTTCACATTTTTCCATTCATTAAATCATTTAATTTAATGAATATCACTTTATTCTTCTAATTCCCCTAATTGCATAATTAAACCTTGTTTAATTAGCAATTATCTAATTAATCCAATTCCTCCCACTTGCAGGGGAAAATTCTCATGAAATATTCCCTCTCCCTTTGCATAATTAAACTTTTTTTTAATTATAAAAATATATATTCCCTCACCCATGAATATTTCAAAGAATATTCTTTCTTCTCCAATCATTTAAGAAAGGAAATATTATCACTTAGCTTCAAGTGCAAGTTACCTTGTAACTTCTTGTGCAATTTAACTTTTGACCTCTTGTACAAGTCAAAAGTGTGCTTGTTTGGAAGGAATGAGAATCCTTGATTAAATCTCATCTTGCATTCTCACCCGTTGATGAGAGTCCATGATCAATGCCTCATATTTCCTCCATCCTTGACCATTGATTAGCTTTTTCAATATCAACCCTCCATTTATCATTTGATTTCCTATAATTAGGTCACTATTTGGAGACAAATGGATTCATCTCTCAACATAAAACTTATGTTGAAATAACTCACTCACACTCATACTTTGCATACATTTAACATATTTTAGTTTAAATTAGTTGCATAATAGTTTAGCTTCCACTAATGGCTTCCATGCATACATTTAGCTAATTAGAGAACTAGGGTTTGAATCTTTTTAGTTTAAATCTCATTTATATTAGTTTAGCAATTGCATATCATCTTTTAGCATAAAATCATGGTAGATTAACTCTTGCATCATACTCATTTTAGCATAAATCATGTTTTCATCTATTCTCTTCAATAGAATCAATTGAAACAAGCTCACTGATCAATGGATTGGGAAAGGGTCATTGTTCCACATCAAAACGACACCAATTCCAAAACGGGATAAGTTTCAGATGGATTAGAGTAGACATTTAAATGCTTTCTTAGTTTAGAATGTTTAGTTTCAATAAATTTTTAATTTAACTTTCATTTGAATGATCTTGCTTAATATTGAGTATTAATGGCTTCGTTATGCTTTGATTCTTCATGGACCAAGCATAATCAGCCCATACTCATTGTGTCACCAAAAAGTGTAGCCTTTGACACTTTTTCACTCACTTGGGCCTTTCCCTTGGATTTTGGCCTTGTTTTTCTTAGATCTAATGTTGTGGTGTGGCCAACACATTCACATTAGCCTTGAACGCTTGCAAATCAACAAATAACTTAACAAAGTTCTACAAATGTGTTGTGAAGTGTTGTAATACATTTCCCCACTTTTCTAGGACTTGTCTACAATAATTCACCTAAATTACCCCTTTCCAAGCCTTACTCTAAAGTGTTGTAAGGTGTTGTAATTGACCTTTGTACTTTTCTAGGCTTGTCATCACTAATCCAACCCTTTTTAATCATAAATTTTCCCCTTAATGTACTTTTAGGCCCAACTTAAGTGTGTTTCGGGAGCCAAACCTGATAAACATTACTTAACACCACTTAATTCCCGACCACCACTTGAAAATGTCCAAGTGGACTAGGTCGCCAGCTTGGGCGACCTAGTCCCTTTTGACATAAATTTCAAATTTAAGACAAAAACCTAACGAGAATTTTCCTCCAAAACCCTAAGGTCGACCTATCATGTTGTATTTTTTGGGAAAATTAGGGTTTAGCTTTCTATAAATAAGCGTTTTCATCCTCATTTCCCCTAGGATCATTTCATATTCACAAGCAAGAAATCAAGCACAAGGCTTCTCAAGTAATATCCATTGGAGCAGGTTCTTGCATGTTGCCAACTTCAACAACTAAAGATTTGGTGAGCATTTGTATTGGCTTTATCATCCCATCATCTTTCATTTCATTGTTTCTCATTTTGGGTTTAGTTACCATCAAATGGGTTTGACTAAGGCAAGACCCTATCCTCTAACCCTAACACTTCTTGTGTATTTGCATGTGTTTTGTAGGTTGTATGCAGATTTGGCAAAGTAAAAAGTTTTGAAAAGGGTACCATCACTCCATTCAAGTCAACCCACATCATCAAACCCTAGGAGGAGTAAAAGGACAACTTGTAGATCATTTTCTAAAGATTCAAACACGTGCATCCATAGAAAGGAAAAGTGCAAGTGGGGACCCACAAAATCAAACTTTGTAACTCCTGAAAGTACTAGGAGGACTAGGTCACCATCCTTGGTGACCTTGTCCCTATACCAGGCCTGAAAAAGGGTTTTAACCTTTTTGGATACCCTTTTTCCCGAAACCCAATCTAGCAAAATCTCCCAGTAGACTAGGTCGCCCATACAAGTGTAAGTGTCCCTGTGCAGATTTCCAACAGATTCCAGAATCTTCTAGTGTTCTTCTTCTACAAATTTCCATTCCTAGGTGCACAATATCTATACTTTCTAGTTTATTTCTAGTATTGCATACATTTATGTCATTTAGTTAGCTTGCATTAGTGTACATTTTCTTTATTTACATTCCTTAGTTAGATTAGTTTCATTTCATTTCAGCATCTAGCCACACTCCACACACATATACAACAACCTTAATAAATCCCATTTCCCTTTGAAAACAATCACGAAAAAGAACATATCACTAAGGTGAAAGAGTGTCATTCCTAAACCAATTGCTCCTAGGTGAAAAACCCTAGGGGCTAGTAAGGGGAATCCTCTTTCCCTCTTTAGCATAAACATTTTTGGTGGTTCACTAATATCCTTGGTCAACATTTTGGTGTTAGAAGGAGGGAAAATTTATCAAATTTGATCAATTTCTAGCTCGAATTTCATTTATTTTGAATTTTGTAGGAAAGAGCGACACCCAACTCAATTTCAGCAATGCCTTTGTAGGGCGTTAGTTAACTGAAGAAAGGTGGGTTCCACCTCCCATGTGGGTGCCCCATGTCCTCCTATCTTGGAGGAGCTCAAAATGGACGTCCCCACATGTTCCTATTATTTAGGAATAATTACAAATTTCAATTTACATGTTCATTTCATTTGAATTTAATCTCTTTCTAATCTTAGTCTTGGGGAACACTTTCCAAGGACTTAGGAGATACATGAAATATGTTTAGGATTACAATTAAATGGCATCCTATCCCCAACATTCTCCCACTTGACATTATACATTGCAATCATTCTAAACAAGGAATCATTAATATAAATCAAGTACAGGACTCATTATTATAAATCAAGTACAGGACTCAAGGCCAATGGCCTTCCTACACCAAGAGAACTTATCTATAGCATTTATCAAAGTGTCAACTTTCTCAATGAATACCTTTCCCAAGTCTCTGTAACCAAACTATCATAGGTAGAACTTCATTCTATTAACATAACAACCCAAATATGCAAACAAGTCCATGTATATTCACCATCCTATAAAATAAGACTTCAAGGTAATAACACACATAGACATGTGATAAAAAACCACTAAAGTAACTCACTATAGTAAAGTGTGACCAATCCAAGAGAGGCGCCCCTCTCATACATAACACATATACCTTCTAGAACTCCCACTGCACAGGTAATGTAAATTTTGAAAACAAGATCACAACATTAACAAGTCCTCCTCTAGCAATTCACATAGATGACGTGGCTAACTCCTCTATCATAGTTTCAAACAAGGATACAATGATATGCAAAATATATCTCTTAATGCAAGAACCTTCAATAAGAAGACAATATTCCCACAAAGAGAGAACCTACAAATCAAAACATGTTCTTATACCACACTAACATGTTCCAAACTGTGTAAAGTAAGATCTCCTTCAACACTCCCAAACTGAAAGGATATCAAAATATAACCATTCAACTTATAATGAAACATGGTAGAACTTAGATGTAAACCTCTCACAAAAAGTAGATCAAACTTACTGAAACATTCCCACAACAAAAGGGAATATGCCCAAAGCCACTAAATATCTACTATACCTCTCCTACCCAAATCCTTAGAACTAACTCAAGTTCAAGATTGCAAGGAGGAGAATGGAAATACATAAAATCATGCATCTACTTCTCAACAATCCCTCAGAACTCAATTTTCAAGACTAATGCATAAGAGAAGTCAAGATACATATAAATAATGCATCTAATAATCAGGTGGGAAACACCTCTTAGATCATTTACCTACTGAGTAGACCAAGAGTGGGATACAATATTATCCTATGCATACAACACCAAGCAATATAGGCTTTCAATAAAGGCAACCTTCTCATCAAGTATGCCATGGACTCACATCTATTTCCAAGTGTAGGCTCCTCGGTCTTTACTATTGAAAAAAATTTATAACAAACATTCCAACACATATATCTTAACTATAAGAGAACTCAAGCCTCACCTATGTATCCAAGTATCCATGAGTACCTGTAACCAACCAATCCATGCCAAACTCCAAATGCAACATAGCACCATCATGAAGTAATCAAGAAAATTATCAATGTACCCAATATAAAAAGAACTACTACGATCAATGTCAAAGCTCCAATCATAAATTAGGAACATAAACATGAAATCCATGATCTAATCAATAAGAATATAACCATCATATCAAAAAATAAATAATGACACCTCAACCATAGACTAAAGAAGTCGTACATGGCAACCAAAGATGTCAACATATCCAAACCACCTGAATATAACAATTCTCTATCAATGAAAACAAAAAATGACAATGAACCATCATAAGGTGAATCCACATCACTACCAACAACTCCCACTGATTTGTGATACCAAGTCACACATGGCATCATGAATATCATCCTCTCCATCAAGATCATCTAGGTCTACACACATAAGTGCAATACCAGTAACATAACAAGTAGAACCAAAATCTCCAAGCCAAGAAGATACCTACAACTGCCAAACCATCATAAACAACCATGAATCCACATCATTGCCAATTTCTCCCACTGAGAAATCCCATGGAATCAAGATGCACACAACCAACACCACATCATTGTCATAAGTTCACACTAAAACAAAAAAACCTTCAAAATTTTAAGAGAAAGGTGTCCCAAACTCTACCCAACCATTAGCTCTGATACCAAATGTTGAACAATGAAGGAAATATTGTAGCTTAAACCTTGTACAACTATCATATTGTATATCTAATTAAGTGTTCTTTGGTTCAATTATTTGTGTATTATTAATCTTGTTTTAGATCAATTTTACCAATTGTAGAAAGAGATAGAAGATTGTAGAAGAATGAGACAAGAACATATAAGTGACACAACATATACTTGGAGAAACCCTTTCGGGAAAAAAATCACCACCAAAATCAATAGTGCTTGTATTATTTAACCTTAGAACAAGATTACTCATACACAAAGAATTAAACCAAAGAACACTTAATTAGATCTACAATATGATAGTTGTACAAGTTTTAAGCTACAATATTACCTTCATTTTTCAACAACGTCGCCATATAACAATGCTATCATTATTTCAAACTTTGACACCTATTAAATACACCAATTCTAATTAAAAAAATGGCGACGCTAATATAATATAGAGGTATCGAAGATTTACAAATGGTGACACCTAATCAAATAGCGACGCTATCGTGCTCTTTGTTTTGTTCGCAGAGCGACACACTTGTTTACCAGAGTAACACTATCGTGTATAGTGACACCCAACTTTGGTAAGAAGTTTAACGATCATTTTATCAGAATGTGTTTTAATTTTTTTGAGTCATCAGAGTACTAACATGCTTCTAACATTTTTTGGGTTTCTAGACTAATGTAGTTTTGCAGGATTGGACAACACAAAGCTGAAGTGAAGAAGCATTCTCATCTTAAAATTTTATGATTGTAACAAGCATTTGATGCTTTAGGGAAATTATAACCCAATTTATTATGCTTTTTAATTTACATTCTAGGACGTCACTAAATCTCATTTGGGTTTGAAATGAGTGCTCAAATAGGACTAAAATTGAACCCTCATCTAATCATTGTCTTTTGGGTTTTAAAATTGAACAAGGAAACTTCACATTTTGTTTGGTGCATAAAATGAAGTCATCTTAGCTTAGGGGTTAAAATTTACAACTATTTGCTATATTTTTATTTACATCTTGTGTTATTGAATGCATATGCAATTCTCTCATGCCACTCAGTGATCTTGAGAAACAAAAACATTCCTTAACATTTTTTGTAATCACCTACATCTTTCAATTTGGATTAAAAATGAACCCCTTGCTAGTGTAGGGAAAAGCTGTGGTGTGTTCTCTCTCCCTATTTCATGTGAACTAGGATGATCAAACTACAAACGTACTTCCTTGATATTGTTTATCTTGAGAAGGGCCTACTTCCCTACTTCGAAAGGAGGGAATGACCCAAGCGGTAACGAGATAAAGCCAAGCTCTTCCAAGTCACTATATAAAAATGTGTTTGTGGCTAAAGTCATAAACAATAGGTGCAAATGCATCATACAAACAAGTGCCACCCCTTAAAATATCTTCTTAGGAGGACACTGGGAGGATTCTTGGTTGAAATAACCTTGAGCTAGTTTTGTTTCATTTATGGCCACCTTGAATAGAAGCCCTTATTACAAACCATTGTTTAGAATCCAAAATCCTTAATACTTGTTGGTGCAAGAATGGTCATTCCGAAGCCACCCCACATTTGTACTATTCATTGTTGAAACAAAAATCCTTAGGATCTTCATGATTTTGAGATTTGTTGGTCTCAAGAAGTGTGTGGTGTGGATGGGAACTAGTGCCGCAAAATCTCTAACTATTCACAATGTCTTAGTGTTTGGAGAAATTTGAGTGTGGAGTCAACATGTATGACCATTTCAACCTAGGATTGTAAATTATTGAGAGTCAGTTTAATACTTTTCTTGGTTACAAAAAATTACAAACAAACATTGATGATCTTCCTTAAAATTTTAAACACTTTTTCCTAAATATGGATACCTCTTGAAAATAGCCTTGATATTAATGCTTGTCCTAAGGATTTCTATCCTTAGAGATTTCTAAATATCTTGACTTATATCTCAATCCATATTTTCCAAAGACAACATAGGAAATTGTGGCTTCAACCTCATGATTCTCATAAAATGGAGATTGTGAAAATTATGATGTTTTGGACATAAACATTTTAGCTTAAAAACATAATCAAGACACGTGTTTGTGGTAAAATAAATTCACTTAAGCAAGATAAATTGACAATTTGAACCCCACATGGCCATTTGGAGACCGATTGCTCCAGTTCAACAACCCAACCTTAAAATTTCTATCATTCAACAAAAAATTGAATTCATTGAGGGAGAACAAGAAAATATGATTAGCAATATGAGAAACTTCACTTTTGAAACAAAGAAAACATCCAATCAGTGGTGAATTGCTATAAATATCTTAGATAAAGAAGAATGAGCAATTGATTTTTTGGTCAAAAGGCCTATATTACCACCCCTCGCATGGCAATAAATATCTTCTTCTTCTCTAATGATCTCATGCAAAATCAAAATCCCCAAGATAAGGTCTACCGATTGTCATTACAAATTTAGGCACCGTAGTTCAAAATCAATCAAAAACCAGAGTTTTGCACTATACCAAAACAAAAACAAATTGGTGGTGAAATTTTATGAACATGCACTAAGAAGACATCCATACATGTATGCATTCTTTATGGGTCAAAATCTAGGTCTTTTTCATGATAATCAACTTATCTAAAACATTGGGTCTTTAGGATTTGAAATCTTTAGAGGTCTAGCATCATTCTCACTACCTTGGTCTTTGAAAAAAAAGGTTCATTCTAAGTCAATATTGGGTCAAATATTTCATCCACACCTTCATCAAAATTCATCCTTCAATTCACCAAACTTTGTAAAAATTTCGAATACACCAACACTTTTTAACTTCGACATATCAAACCAACCCCTAACTTGGCTATTTTGTATGTGAAATGTATCATTTTTCATGCACCTGGCTAAGTTAGTTATCATCTTTGGACTAGTTTATCTTGAAGGTCACGAGTCTACCCCTAAATATTTCCAAGTTCATAAACATCCTTTATCTTAACATCAAAACATAAAACTCAAGTCAAAAGTCTTGTCCCAAAACGTTTGTAAAGATCACTTTCCATATCACCCACATTTTCATCCCACATTATCATCATTGCTCCAAATATACTTAGAGCATCCCTTTTACCTATATTTGAGTCAACTAGAGAGTTCAAGCATTACAAATCTCAACACAACTCTCCCAGAAGTGACCCAAAATTTATGGTAAAGACAAGATCACAATACAAGAGAATCATGGAGAAAACCAAAGTCACATTCACCTCAAGTGATTCAAATCCTCTAGAATTTGATATGAGAAGTCAAGTTACCCCATCACAACAACCATAATCTTTGTCAAGACCATATGAGATTGAAGACATCACAAAAAATCCATTTGAGCTTACTAGGGAGGAAATCATGGAACATCAAACCTTTGAAAACATAGCTCCTATTTCCCCATCATTTGTTGCACAAAATTTGGCACAAGGCTTCACAACTCCACCATTATGGATTAATCAAACATCCACTCCTTATCTTGTAACTGGCCTTGCCAAGGAATTTGGTCTAACTCTTCCCTTTGAAAGCAGTACAATTGTTGGTACCCTTAATACCAATCCTCCACCTCCAACAACCAATTGGACACCTACCTTTGGTGCTCCTCTCATTTCCAAAAATCCTAAGCAGCCATATAAACCCCTTGACCTTCATTACTCCACCACAACCTTCACATATCGAGGACACACCTCTTCATCCATACCCATGAGTACCACAAGTGTGCCCACCATCACACAAAGTAGTAGGTGTAGACACCAAAAATTGGTCTAGGCTTGCAAACACCACTTTCGACATAATTTTATATTATCCATGGTCATGATTAAATAATGTTTATTATTTAATTACCTTTCTAACACATATTTCCTCTATTAATTAAATACCCATTTTAATTAATTCACTAATTCATTAATTTATTTATTCAACCTTGATTAATTAAATAAATCATAATTATTTAATTATGTCGCTAACTAATTAATTCTTCCTTCCTAATTAAATAATATATTATTTAATTACCCCCTTTGTCATAATTTAACTATAATTAAATATTTATTATTTAATTATTCATTTAACCCCCTTTATCTATAATTAAATATTTATTATTTAATTATTCAATTTATCCTTTTCAAATAGTAAAATTAACTAATTATCTTTATTTATTTAATTAATTCTTTCATTTTAGAATGTTGAATTAAATTAACATTTAATTCATTTATTAATTATTTATGTCACATTCTTCTATCATTCAGTTATCTCTGTCATTCACTCAGCTTCTGACTCAAGATCTATTTTTAAATCCGCCAGTTATCTCCGGGTTCAGTATCTGATCATTTCTGCGAGAGGACTCTCTATCACTACTAGTCAGTTAACTAGTTCTAACTCATGTGCATGAATGCATTTATTAATTAAATATCTTTATTTAATTAATTAATTTATGTATGGATTTGAATTCTTCATCTTTGAGTTCTAACTTTGTCTTTGACATTTAAAGTCTATTTCTTCTATTTTCGAAGACTCTTAACTAAAGATTAAGATCTAGAACTCTTGTTCTTTCTATTTTCAAACAGTCTTGACACAAGATTAACTTATCGTTATAATTTAATCTTTATCTTGCAGTCTTTTCTAACTCACATCGCATGAAGTTCATCAATCTCGTCCGTCGATCTCTCTTTGAATCTGAGTCGATTGTTTGAAAACCCAAAATCTATAAAATGGCCTATCATTATCATTATTCCTCCTCCCAAAATCATACGCTTTTGAGAAGAAATTTATCTTCAATATTTCTCTTAGACATTCAACAAGTTTATGCTTGCATCAATACTGAAAATATGAGGGCAAGAATACTGAAACAACAAATGGAGAAGGGCAATCGAGATAATTCGAAGGAGTGAACGCATATTCAGTGAGAGCTTTCCAATTGATTTGTTTAGTTTAATTATGTTTACTTGTTTCATTCTTTGTTGTTTTGATTTAGATTATTTGTTAGATTAGAATTGATGATTTTAATTTGTGCAGCTATAGCATTGATCTTTCTAGAAAATCTACATTGGTGAACCCGACGTGAACACGCTTCAAATTCCTGCAACATCTTTCCATTTTTTTATTTTTTATTTTGCAGGAATCGTACGGCACACCGCATCCACTCACATAAATGATGCATCCATCTTCACGAACCGCATATGTCATATTTTAGGACACATCTGCCATTCTACACCACATCCGTCACACTTTGCACCGCATCTGCCTGTCAAAAATTCACATCGTGTCCGACTGTCAACACAAACTGCATCCACCTGCCAACATCGCACCACATCTATGGCTTGAAAATCTGCATCTTCCTAGTAATCATTTTTTCACTAATTATTCAATTCCATACATTCGCATTCTCATTTTTTATTTTTCATGTTATTTCATTTTTTGCTAATGTTGTTTACAGTTGTGTTAAGGTGGATTAACTTAGTTTTTCCAGGATGAAGCATAGAAGACCAAATAAAACCAAAAACCAATCTTTTCTACAAGATGAAAGCCAAAGACACCAAAAACATACTACTGATCAGTTTGCATGTAGGACCTAATGACTTTGTTTTATTTAAAAATATTTTTGTTTGGTAGATAAATCATTGTCATTTGGATTAAAAAGAATTAGTGTTTGCTTTGTTTGGTGTGAAAGCACATTTATGTCACCCTTTACGATTTGGTATATGGAAGTATCCTCTCCCCTTGCATGGTCATGCGATCTTGGGTGTAAGAGAAATGATTACCGACTCAAGAATTTGGGTCTGTCTTGGTGGGAAAAAGTACTCACCCCAAGACGACTCAAACCGGTAACACGGTTTAGCTAGCGACTTCCACCCGGTATATAAAAATGGATTTCTAGGAGAAACCCCAAAAATCATGCTCACTATTCCGATGAGAATGGAAGAAATGGTCTCTCATCAAGCTAAATAGTGCCCCATGAATGGAATGCCCTTACTAAAAACCATGTTGTAGTTTTGCCAAAATCCTACCTATTTACTGGTGCAGCAAGCTTGGACCTATGAAGTCATCTTACATATTTATGGTTCATGTGTGGAGATGAGATGTATGCCGTGGGATTTTCATGGGTACATTAGCTTGGTTGCCCCATATAAGTGAGTGTCATGGAGGGGAGCTAGTGGGGTCAAGCTACTAGTCATCCACCTTGAATATGCGTAGCTGGAGAAATCCAAGTAAGAATTAAGTAAATATTGTCCAAAAAGCCTAGGTAGTAAATGTTTTTTGGTTTTAATAGTTCTATCATCACAAACTGAAAATACATTGATTTATGTGCTTTTTTTTTCTGTATTCATCAAAAAACTTGATCAACAAACGGAGTCAGTCAGAAAACAATCTTTAGAAAAATGCAACTATCAACAAAGGTTGCAACTGTCATTTTTAACACTGCAGTTGTCCTGGCGAGTTGTATTTTTTAGGGTAAATGCCGCATGTGTCTATCAACAAGGTCCGCTTTTACACAGTTTAGATATTATGAGCCGCAACTATCAATTTTTGAGTCGCATGTGTATATGTAAGCTGCATCTGTCAATAGAAAAACCGCATGTGTCTGTCAACAAGTTTAGGTTCACAGAGTCTATATTCTGAGCCACAACTATTACTGTGAGTCGCATATGTCAAAACATAAACCGCATAGATGTCACAGGTCAAAATCACCAGTTGACATTTGAAACCTGTTTTTAGTCAAATCACCGCATGCACACTGTAAACCGCATCTGTCAAAAATAGAACCGCATTTGACTGTCAATAGAAACTAAGAAAATTGCAAATCAAGTCTAAAACATAACTATCATTTTCACTTTTGTTTCTTAAGATCAACCTTGGACAAGAATTGGAAAATTTTCTCAAAACCTTGCATCATTAGGTGTCATATACGTCTTATTCATAGTCATCCTAAGTTGCATGCATATAGATACTTCCTAGGAAATTGCATATCATAGAATAGATAATTTTCCTCATCATTGGATACGTTCATGTTCTGGTTTGTCACAATCATTGAACCTAGTCACTTTGGTCCTATCACTGAACCTTTCCAGGTCAACGGTCTAGTTTGGGAAATTCATCTTGTCAACTGTCTTTGTGCTACAATCAAGTTCCTTGGTCAAACTCAAATCATTGCATGCACTTATTCCATAGGTGGTAGGTTATACCCATTTTAGAAACATTTACCATCGTAATCTACTCAAGATTTTGCATATTGTCCGTCCTACCATACATCATCTTAGGATATGTCTTTTTAGAAATCATTTTAGCAACATCCTTTATTGTCAGAAAATCCAAAAACATAGAAATAGGACATATCAATTTTTAGACATAGTCTGCATTACCCCATTTTGAGCAACTTTTCATGGTCGAAACAAGGTCTCAAAAGAAACAAAAATCAATGTCAGACCCCAACAAATTTGTCAATCCTTTCACAAATCAACCATCAGGGAAAGAAAGACCACACAGACCTTTGCTTGAAAAAAATGTCACTAGAGACACACATGGACAGATTTACATTGAAGACATAGACGCCACCGTACAAGATCGTAAATTTGCATCCTTCATGGATGAGTGTTTGGCAAATGATCCCCAATGATACCTAGCCAAGTTGCTAGTAGAAGGTGCCACACTACCACTAGGATTTGATATTAGTAATTTGCAAACACCGCCTATTCAACCAACACAAACTATGACGTCAAGTGTTTCTATTCCCCAAATTACCGCAGCAATACCAACTCAAACATCGTCAATTGTAAACACAACCCCTTTCAACATAACACAAGGTTTACAATTTACTGCGGGAGGAACTTCATCAAAACCCTTTGGCACCAACACGGTTGGTAAGAGATCCAAAGTTGGCATGAATATTCCTATACCAAATTAGACCATTCAGACAGGAAATATTCCTATACCAAATCAGACCATTCAGACAGGAAATATTCCTATACCAAATCAGAACATTCAAATAGGATATATTCCCAATCCAAATTAGAACATTCAAACAAGAAATATCCCCAATCCGTATCAAAACATTCTAATGGGATATATTCCCTCGCCAAATCATAACCCGTCACAGAACATGGAATTTCAGAACACCTACATTGATCCAAACAACACGAACAACATGTCCTTGACACAAGTAGATGTCCTTCAAAACAAAATGCAAACTCTTCAACAATAGATGGACAACATGTCTATGTTAAGAAAATGAACTATCTCAGCGCAAGATCTATGTCCATGTCCATTCGACAAAGCGCTCTATATGACACCCTTCCCCCATGGATACATCATACTGAATTTGCCTAAGTATAATGGGAGAAAGAATCCTTTGGAACACATTAGAGAATTCTCAACGACATGCATGGAAATATCATATAACCCCACATACTTGATGAGACTATTTTCGTGAACCCTTATAGGGATAGCACTAGAATGGTTTTCTAAATTACCATATGGCATACAATCCTAGGGTGAATTAGCTGAGAATTTTGTCAAATATTTTTCTTTTAACATAGACAATGAAGTAACAATAGCAACCTTGTGCCACACAACACAAGAATACGGTGAAACTTTCACCACTTTCTTCCAGAGATGGAGAAATCTAGCTAGCAGATGTCTAGTTGAAATACCCGAAAAATAGGTCACAATATTCCTTGAAAATATCAATCCAAAACTTAGAAGTGACTTACAAGTACATTGTTGAACTTTATTCCTAGACTTGGTACAAAAGGGCATTATCCTTGAAAAAGGCCTTATTGACAAAGGAGAAATAAAAAGTACCAGGCAGGAACCCCATTGTCCAACATCAAAATGCACCCAATGATAGAAACAAATTCTGGTCTAGACACAAAAATGTTACAAATGACGACATTGTTGATGCTAAAACCATACATACGGGACCAATTATCACACTTAGAGGTTACAACCCCAATCAAGACATGATGAATAGTCCAGTTCAAAAGCCAATTATGTCCTAAATTCATAACAACAATGACCACAAAGGAGATTTCCTACACGTGAATTTACCCCTCTAGGGCAACCAATCGAGACTATTTTTAAAGAGTTGATTAAACATAATCTCGTCAAGCCTTTGGAACCAAAAGAGTATGATCCTGGATATTTTAAACTATCATGGTGGGATGATAACACCTATTGTGACAATCATCAAACAAAGGACACCACCTACAACAATGTTGACAACTGAAGAATATTATACAAGACTTTGTTGAAAACGAAACCATAGAGGTCAATGGGCAGAAAAATACCAAGAACAGTGATCATAAGGTCTTCACAAACCCATTACATGAACACAAAAAAGGGAAATCCTCCACTTCAGGAACCAAGAATAATCCATCAGCCAATTATACCAATACCAAGTATGACTATGGTAAAGGAACAATAATAAATCACCTCTGAGCTGCAAATGAAAATGTCAATACCATCATCATTAAAAAGCATCTGGAATGTGTTGTAAACACACACAGAAGTAAGATAACTATTCCAAGTCCTTCTTCTGAGCCACCTACACAAGCTTCCAAGTTTAAGTACAATCTCCTTGATCAATTGAGTAAAACCCCCACACAAATATCCATTTTGGAACTATTGACTTTATCACCTGATCATCGAGCTATTCTTGACAAAGTTTTACAGAATATGATTATTCCTACAGACTTAGATGTCAATCATTTCAAAGAAATGGTGGGATATTTAACCAACTCGCATCATGCCATATTTTCCCAACAAGATTAGTCAACTAAAAAGTCTGATCATAATGACCCAATACATCTTAAAATCCTAGTCCATCAAACCAAAGTCAAACAAGTCTTGGTAGATGGAGGATCAGGTTTGAACCCGTGTACCCTATAATTGGTTAAGGCATTAGGATTCTCAAAAGAAAGCATAGACACCTCTAAGAGTATAGTCATCAATGCTTACGATGATGAGGAAAGATCATCCAAAGGAGTTGTCACACTCCCTATCAAAATTGGCCAAACAATTATGAACACCAGCATCCAAGTCTTATATCTCACCCTTCTATACAACTTGTTATTAGGTAGACCTTGGATACACGCAATGAAATTTGTACCTTCAACATATCACCAATGTCTTAAAATTTCCATATAATGGAACCGATATCATGATTGATGGTGATCCAAATCCTTTTCAATAATGTACAAGCCTAAGGGAAATTGCACAATGATAGGTACCAGTTAACCAAGAAGCTTCATCGTCCACTTTATCCCTATACATTGACCCCTCACATCTTACTAAGTCCATTTCATTCAAACCACCATCATCCACTCCTAAGGTCGAGATCCAAGACAAGGGTTGTGGATAATATTACATAAAGGCATCATACTGTGTCAATCAACTGGTTCCACCTAAGGCATATGGCTTACCCATGGCAGATAGAAGATAGTTAGTAGTCACATTTTGTGTTCCCCCTACAATGACATTAACTAAATGGGGAGAGTTAAGTGAAGAAATTGTGGATCAAGGTGATATTACCTCCTGGTTGTATCAAGAAGACAATGAATACCCCTCGCCGTCTATTCAAATAGCTAAGGACCAATATGGAAAAGGCTTTAAGATAATGCAAAATGAAGGCTATGATGAGCACAATGGGTTAGGACTACATCAAAATGGAAGGACGAAATCGATCACTGTCTCACGACAACCAAACTACCTAGGGCTAGGGTTTCAACTGCTTAGAATTGGGTTTCTTAGTACTTCATCACCATTTCAAGAGGAAGTGAGTGCTTGTGCAGACATCGAGATATCTCATGAACCACTTCCCCCAATTTATGATGAATCTCACGAACCACTTCCCCCAGTTTATGATGAATCTCATAAATCAAGCGATTGTGAGTGGGATTTCGTTTCTTCTACCAGTACCATGAACATAGATGCTTTATTTGGAGAATTGGACCTAAAGATATAAACCATACCAAAACCATCTAGTCCCCATCATAGGAAGCACTTGTCTAAAGAAGAATGGCATAAGAACTATTACTGGGAAACCCTTGATCGTGCATCCTGGGAACCTAACACACCATCTTTTTGATGACTCAACCCTTACAATAGTCCCACAATAGAGTATACCTACCCATAGGAAAAAGAACAAGAAGGAGTTAGTCCAAAAATTTTGTGACCATGTAAACCATTCTATACTCACCTTATCAGCTTCCACCTTTAATAACTCTGATGATGACATGCCTCTCATATATCTTGAACTTATTGATTGGGATCAACAAGGTACACCCATCATAGACACATTCGAGAACGACGAAGCAATTGTTGATTTCGTGGGACTTCGAGAAGGCATACCAAGAGGGGATCATAAAGCTGATTTTACTATAGACTTGGATGAGAAAGCATATTTTGGGGAGTCTATTTACACCTCTAGTCACAAAAATGAAAATAAAAATAAAAATGATGAAAATGAGAAAAATGACAACTCCCTAGTTGAAAACCGAAAGGCACCTTTGGAAGAAGAAACAGTTAAAATAAAGGATGTATCTAAGGGAAAAAACATCTCTGAGGCACCCAAGGATAGAGGTTTAAATATTCTCCCCATTGAATAGGAAAAGTCACCAATGCTAGTAGAAGAGTCTATTGAAGTCAACATAAATACAGAAGAAAACCCTTCGCACATATACTTTGCAGCATCACTGACAAAGGTAGAACCACCTGAGTCTAAGGAATTCTTTGCAAAGAGATAGATAAACTTTGCATGATCATACGTTGACATGCCTGGGCTAGATGCAGACCTTATATTGCACCATCAAACAGAAGTTAAGGAAAATGCATCCGCAGATTATTTTACTAGTCAAAGAAGAACTTAAGAATCTCTTGGATGTCGAATTTATAAGAACTATAGACTATGCAGACTGGATTTCAAATATTGTAGCAGTGACTCAACCAACTAGGGGCATTCGCATTTGCATAGACTTTAGAGACATCAACAAGGCATGTCCTAAGGATGACTTCCCTTTGCCAAACATAGACGTGATAATAGATCTTACAGCAGGATACGAGATGCTATCCCTCATGGATGGTTTCTCTGGATATAACCAAATTAAAATCGCAGTTGAATACCAACACAAGATGACTTTCATGTTTCCACGGGGCACATATTGTTGGAATGTCATTCCTTTTGGGCTTAAGAATGTAGGAGCTACCTATCGATTGGAAATGACTATGATTTTCCATGACTTTATACATACTCTCATGGAAGATTATGTAGATGACATTATAGCTAAATCATAAACAAGGGAAGATCATTTGAAGGTTCTAAACAAGATATTCCAGAGGCTAGAGAATTACAATGTTAGGTTGAATCCAAAGAAATGTGTCTTTGGAGTAAAATCAGGGAAACTTCTAGGGTATATCATCTCTAAAAGAGGCATTGAAGTAGATCCAAAGAAGGTAAGAGATATTATACAAAATGCCTCCTCCAGTTAGCATTGGTCAACTCAGAACACTATAGGGAAGATTATAGTCCATTGGGCATTTCATTGTACAACTGGTAGATAAATAACACCAATTTCAACATTTACTAAAGAAAGGAGTACCATTTGTGTGGACACCTAAATTTCAAAACGCTTCCCAAGAAACTAAGGATTACTTTCTCACTCCACCTATCTTAATGCCACCTACAGATGAAAAACAGTTGATACTATACATTTCAGCAACCCTGTTGTAGGAGCTCTTCTCACACAAAACGATGATCAAGGTCATGAGAGAGCAATATATTACATCAGTTGTACCTTAGTGGGATATGAATTAAATTACAGAAACATAGAATGTAACTATCTTGCGGTATTCTTTTCTACCCAAAAACTTTGTCACTATATGCTCAATCACCAAACAATGTTGGTCGCAAAGATTGATCTCCTCAAATATCTCCTAAGTAAGGCAGCATTAACAGGCCCATTGGCTAAATGGCTTATGATACATAGCGAGTATGACATCCAATGTATGGAAAGGAAGGCTATAAAAGGATAGGTGATTGTAGATCAATTAACAACTGCACCCATGAAGGAAAACCATCCTTTAGTGGTGGATTTTACTGATGAATTTATCTTCAACATTGACACTAAAACCGAATGGAAATTATACTTTGACGGGTCACATAAAAATTGGGGTTCAGGAGCAAGTATCCTATTTGTTACACCTCAAGGCGGTACCATTCCTAAATCATTCAAGATTACTTTCCCTTGTACCAACAACATAGCAGAGTATGAAGCTTTAGTGATAGGATTAAAAATTGTAGCTCAGTGGAAGATTAAGATTCTACATGTTTTTGGCGATTCTCAGCTTGTAGTCTGGCAAGTAAATGATGATTATGAGACTAAGGATGAGAAAATTTCCCCCTACAAGTGCATGGCCAATAGTTTCAAGCAGTACTTTGATGACATTACCTTTCAACAAATACCACGTATTCAGAATAGGGCTGTAGATGCTATAGCAACCGTGGGTTCCTTATTGGATATTCTGAGTAACGTGCCTAAGTTTGAGTTGTTGGTTGAACAGTTGTTGGTCCCCACCTATGATGTCCCCGATTCTATGATGGTGTGTGCAATTTTTGGTCCTACTTCCCCCTGGTATAAAGACATATTCGACTATCTAACTAACCAAACCTTACCTCTAGACCTGTCAAATAACCAACGCCGAACCTTTATCCGTAAGTCAGCTAAGTACACCATCATCAGAGATACCCTGTATAGACGTACCTTAGATAACGCCCTAATGAGATGTCTCGATGTGGAAGAAGCAAAAACAACCTTGCGAGTAGTGCATGAGGGTATATGCGGATCCCATTCGAGTGGTCCTACTTTAGCCCATAAGATTATGAGATTAGGTTATTATTGGTGTATAATGGAGAAAGACTCATATATCTTTGTAAAGAAATGTAGACAGTGTCAGATACACGAAGATTTAATCAGAGCACCAACACGGGAGCTTCATCCGATTACATCACCATGGCCCTTTGGCCAATGGGGAAAAAAATCATAGGTAAGATACACCCTCCATCATCCAGCAGCCATAAATTCATCATAAGTGCCACCGAATACTTCACCAAATGGATTGAAGCTATTCCCATGACCTACATCACTGACACACAAATATCCAAGTTTATCTTAAACTATATCATTTTTTTGGTATGGTGTACCCCACTCCATAATCATAGACAATGGCCACCCATTCAAAAACCAAGAAGTATGCCATTTATGTGAAGAGTTCCATATCAAACATCATGTTTCCACCCTATATTACCCATAAGGTAATGGCCAAGCCGAGGCATCTAATAAAACCATTGTTACAATCCTAAAGAAGACTATCAATGGCGTTGGTTGTGACTAGAACCTACAATTGAATCCTGCATTATGGGCTTACTGCACAAGCATCCACACTCCCACTAGTGCCACTCCATACTCCCTAGTATTTGGATCTGAAGCTATCTTACCTATTAAAGTTGAAATTCCTTCCCTGAGGGTATCCTTGAAAGGTCACATTGACGATGAAGAATACCGTGTATCTAGATTGCTAGATGAACGAAGATAGACCATTTGCAAGCATATCAGAATCATCTTCGTCATAGCTATAATAGGAAATTTCTAATAGACACTTTGACATTGGTGACCTAGTTTTAATGGAGAATCCCTAGAATCAAGCTGAAGTAGAAAAACTAGGAAAGTTTGAGCCCAATTGGTTGGGGCCTTATATTGTCACAAAAGCTTTTGGATCAGGAGCATACCAACTCTCTACTCCTGAAGGAGAGCCACTTTTGTCACCAATCAACAACCTGCATCTGAAGAGGTTCTATGCATAGCTTCTGAGAGTCTTTGTCTTAATCTAGAAAATACAAAAATACAAAAAAAACAAAAAAATGGTTACCTTGATGAAAACCTAGCAAACAGGAGTCTTTGTAACACCAAAAAAATTGGAAAACAACAAAAAAGTAAAGAGAAATAATCCATCCAATAGTGAAAACTGCTTCGATAGTGCTATGGATAAGTACCATGGTGAAAACCTGGCAAACAGGTGCCATGTGTAGTCAAACTCGCTCTTTTGTCTACCATCATTCCAATCAGACTTTTCCACCATCCCTCATAATAAATGGTTTTCCTATCCATTGCTCGGAATGATTGACATCTAACATCCATTTCGTCACATTCCCCAATCCATCTCACATGTCTTCTTCCTGACTGGGGGAAAATCCTTGTTTTGTGCCATGACACCTTGTACATAACATTACACCATCAAAAAATGTCCTGAAAAATCCAAAGACATCAGAAAACTTCAAAAACACAAAAAAATCAAAACATGTCAGAAAATCCCAAAAACAGAGTCAAGTCAGTCATGTGAAGTCAGTTGTAGACATAGTCAAACTATGTTGCCTCTGCAACTGGGACATAGGCAAGGCCATTAGTCGATGTTCCCCCAAGACATTGGGTCTATCTGTCTAGGTTTTTCATGTATCACACACATTTAAATCATGATTCTTTGTACATTCAAAGTCATTGGTCATATCGAACTACAAGGTCTCTACGTGTACAACATAGGCAAGGCTAATCAATTGATGAGCTCCTAAGACCGCACTAGGTCAGTCCAATAGGGTTCATTCACATTCACTCTCACACACATTGCATATCGTCAGCTTAAGTATATATCTTCAGTCAGTTATGTCCACCAAAGTTGGTCGAACTACGAGGTCTCTGCATGTACAACGTAGGCAAGGTTAATCAATTGATGAGCCCCCAAGGTTGCATTAGGTCAGTCCTTTAGGGTATAATCTCAAGTCATACACTGTCAATACACACACACACACTTCTAATCAGTCAAGGAATCAAAAAACGTCATGCATAAACAAGGCAACATCTCAAAACAGTCATTAAGTCAATATCAAACACATTGTCAAAGTGATCAACCTATGTCTTAGCAAGATATGTCTTTCTTGTCAATAGAAGTCATCAAATTTTCATAGCCTCATGTAGCTTGTCGCATCAACATCATCAGGCTCCAACATCTTACATGGCATGTGTCTTTTTGAAACCAAGCTTTGTCATGCCTTACACAGATAGTCACCAAGTTGAAACCACACTCAATGTCTTATTACGGTATGTGTCATCCCTCACATTACGCTATGTCAAACATCAACAATCAAACAATCCCACAAGATCAAGTTTTTGCAAATAATTTATTTGGCTTTATGACTTTATATCTTATTTTGTCTTATCTTTTTATCGATTTTTAAATTTAGTCTAGTTACTAGCTTTCTCAAGGATGTCCCTTGAAGGATTTAGAGAAGCAAGGATGTCTTAGGACTCTTTTTCTTTGGCTGTTGTCTGTCAACTATCTTTTTAACATTGGTTTTTGAGTCATGTTACTAGTTTCCTCAAGGATGTCCTATCAAGGATTTAGAGGATCGATGATGTCTCATGACCCGTCTTTTATTTTTTTACTGTCTGTGGTTTTTCAAGACAAAACGATTGGGGCAATCTTGTCCTTAGTATGAGTTAAGATACTCTTTATCTAAGACTGTCTTTTTTTCACATATGGATGAGTTTGTACACTCTGGTCTATCTCATATCATGGTGTGTATTATCCATTTGTGTCATGTCCCACCCAATGATGACAACAAGCAAGCATAGCATATTTGGCAATATATCAAAGATCATATGTTTTTCAATCAATCAACCTTTGTTATTTCTTACTAACATTCTAAATTCATTCATGCTAACATTTCTTCTCTGACATAATGATAAAGTCCTATGACACAAGAAGAACATTAGATAATCTGCAGTTGCATACATTCTATAAATATTTCATATAGTGACATTGCATTTCAAACATATAGGAACATATTTATGATATCATTGCATAATAGGCATTTCATCATCATAAGGTACATAATGGAAACATTACATGCATTTCACCATCACATATAAATAACATCATATAGAGCATTACATCCATTATCATAAGTAAATAAAGACATCCATAACATCATAAACTGTATAAACTCATCATGTAAAAACATTCACTCATAACACATATAAGTACATCATCTAGGAAACATAATCATATAGAAGCAATGCATCACCATAAAATAGAACTGTATATCATATAGATTCCGCCAAAATCATATATATATCGCTCAAAATAACGTGTCATAGTACAATGTCAGAATGTATCCATAAATAAAAATGATCTCGCAGGCTCTCTAATCAAAATACAATGTCTACATATGATAACAGTATCAACGTGTCCCACTCCCACTACTGTCACATGGTGAAGGTGACGGAAACTACCTCAGAGGTACTCTCAATGAGGTGGAAGGCCTGTCATATAGACCTATCCTCAGTGGTCCTACTACACCCTCTATACTCTATGTGCTGGTATGAATCCTGCTCTATGATCTCTGGCTGCAAACCTCTGAGAAGCTAGGAGCTCATCTCTCTACTAGTACCACTGACTCATATAAATCCCTATAATATGATGCTGTCTCAATTGATCTAACTAGCTCACAAGGAAAGCCATCAGATGAGGTTCCACTGCAAAGGTGTCTGACCTCTATAAATTGCTGCTCTATCTCCTCTCATTGAGCTATGGCATGATCCCTCTCCATAAGTACACTATCTCTCTACATGGGCACTGTCTCTTTCTGCATGGCATCAAGCTCTATTGTCATCAGTCTCAGTCTCTCCTCCATGGCCTCCCTATCACCATCCCTAGGGGCATCATCCTCCCGTCTCCCCTCCATAATCCGATCTCTGAGCTCTCTCTCCTACTCCTCCATAGGTTCCTCCTCCTCAACATCGTCCTCCCCATACCCTGCTAGAATACCTAGAGGATCTATATCCATATCCATATCCTTATCCTCTGCGACATCCTCTCCCCCAATATCCACATTAGCTAACTCCTCTATAACTGCCTCCTTGGCAGCATGCTCATCTTTGACCTATGCATTAGCTCCACCTCTGATGTCAAACATCAGTACATCCGCTACCACTTCCTCTCGGCTAGGTGAAAGTCCACCTACCCAACCCCCTCTCCATCCTCATCTACTGCGTCTACCATCATCCCCACCACCCATCCCTCCAACTCTGCCACCTCTACCTCTTTGTCGTCCTCTTGGCCATGTGCCTCGTCTCTCAACTAGTGTTGGCTGATCTGGATCTGTGTAAGGAATCAGACGATGCTCCACCCACCATGCGTCATAGGCATTAGTAGTCCCTGGATATTCTACTCCGTCTCTCTATCCCCACTGTATTGGCTATAAAGCTTGTATCTCTGCCTTTGGAATAGCTACTGGAATCATGGGCCCCCAATGTGGAACCTCTCTAGAAGAATGAGCAAACTCTACTCTACCTCGAGGCTCATCCTAAACCTCTCTGAACTATCTCAAAACTCGCTCTGGCAAGTGTCTCTCTATGATGTGCACACTCAAAGCAATCCTCCCAATCAGGTACTATGTTTGTCTGTAATATGGAAAATGTCTATCCCAATCAGACCACTTCTCACAATCCATGTATGGTCTCCAAGTGAACTAATCTAAGATGTCAAGTGCATGTCTCCAGTATCTAGTATCTCCCACATGGCTCTGAGTGATGTTTCCCATGTACCGAAAAACATATGGAGATCTAGCTCGTCACTCTATAGTAATCAGAGGAAGAAAAATAGCTATCCTCTCCCATGCCCAAACCATCAGAAGAATGGTCCCACACCTCATCGACTGTGTGTCTCTGTATGCAAAATCATGTAAATGGAAATATAGCATCCCTAATAGACATGGACCCTAGGCATACACGGTCTCTCTCTCTAACATACCCACCAACATCTCTCCCCATCCAATAGGAAATCCATGACCCCATTGATCTAGTAATACTATTCCACCTATTAGTGTACATAGTATACATTCAATCCTCTCGTATTTGTCTGCCAACACCGGCCATCTGATCTCATAATGGTTAATGTTGAGCCTACTAATATCGTCAACCTGATAAAATCTAGCTAGCTCAGTCAATCCACGTTGGGTATCGTACATCACCTACTCTCCTCTGATTGGAATTCTAAGTATCCTCTACACATCCTCCAATGTGATAGTCGCCTCCCCAGTCAGCATATAAAATGATAATGTCTCAGAGTGCCATTGCTCTCACAACGCAGTGAGCATCCCTTTGTTTGCCCGAATAGTGGGCATCGAAATACAATGACGAAGACCAAGTATCCACAAAAGTTGTATCTCTACACTACTCAAACAATCTCTCAAATCGAAGGTGTCTAGACGTGTCTCCTACATGTAAATAGGATCTAATATAACCTGCATTTAAACCATGATGTCAAGTTTTTCAAAAGTTTTTCCTTAGAATTTTTTTTCCAAAACTTTTCCAGCCACATGCGGCTCACTTTACCAGATGCGGTGCATTCATACAAATGCGTTGCAAGACATAGCATTTGCATCGCATATTCTATATGCATTGCACATCACCAATCCAATTTCTACCTACTACAAATGTGATGCAGAAAAGAAAATGCGGTGCATTTCCTATAACCTGTCTACCTGATGCAGATGTGTTTCACTAATGCAAATGCGGTTAACTAATCTACATGCATACATTCTAAATGCAGATGTGTTCCATACATACATATGCAGAGAATTTTCTTACAAATGTGTTTAATGCCTAAAATTCCTATCTTAGCCTATTATGACCTTTTCTATTGGCCGCTTAACCTTCAAACTTATATTGACCCGTACACATCCATATCACATCCAAATTCAATTCCGTCAACTCCATAGCATTTCTGACTGTCAAATTGACTTATTGGGAACATTTCCTAATTTTTTTGAAAATTTTCAAAAATTTGTCAATTTTCCCGAGGGGGCATACCCTAACCTATTTCATACTGGGGCACGATCGGGGCATATTCTCTTTGACACAATGTCGAAACAACATTGTATAAAGAGGGGCAAACTGTAGACACTGAAAATTGGTCTAGGCCATCGAACACCAGTTTCGACATAATTTTCTATTTGTTCATGTTTTTTCTATGTAAACCAGGTTTGTCTCCTATTCTACCTATGGAATTTCCAAATTTCCAATCAAGGGTAGCTCGGAGGACCTGGACCAACTGATGGGGATATTTTAACAATAACCTCCTACACTTTGGGCTCTGCAAGACCTAGGAGGGTGATCCCAGTAATGAGTTTACAACTTCTGCAACAAAATCATAAACAATCATTAACTTTACAAAATAGATAATCTCACTTAATAGCTCAACAAAATGGGATAAGACTGAAATGAATTGGCTGTTCATCAGCAATATCAACCACTTGGAGCGTGAGATGTTTACAACACAATAGTTTCATGGTGAAGTATAAATCATTAATTTTAAAATGGTAGTAGTAAGCCCTAGGTGAAGACAAACAAAACATTGCATCACAAAGAACAGATGCAAATCAGACCAGTGCCATATCCATTGGAGGATTCAAATTCATCAACACCTAATGGTTCATAGTAGATTTTAACACATGGACATGTAATATCTCTGATCATACTGCCTTACAGTATCACCAATTTGTACCTCAGCTCAATACTTCTTACCCAATCCTTGTACAAAACATATCAATCTGCAATCTCATTTAAGCAGTTTAATTAATTCTTTGAATCAAAGCTAGAACTAGAATTGCACAGACCACAATAGTGAGAAGAACATAATAACCCTTGATTACTTCATTCAAGATTTGAATACACTTGCACATAGGAGAGACATGAGCTTGGATTTATCAGTTAAACTCAAATGCCAATACTGCTATGAAACACTAAAACCCAATAAACTCAAATCCTACAATAGAATGACACCAAACCCACTTGCATTGCCTCTGTAACTACAGATTTTACAATTATGCAGCTCCACACTAGAATTTCGGCTAGGTTACTTGCTAACCTAACTTGCTAACTTGCCCACCTTTTCAACATTTTTTTTACAATGATAGAAGAAAAGAAGAAGAAGAGGAGAAGAGATTCCAGGAGAAACCCTAAATCCGAATAGAAACATCCATCTGGAAGCATCTCCATCGTCGAACAGTGATCTGCAAAATATTCTCTCCATTTCCCTATAACAAACTTGAATCTGTTCTCAAAATAGCATGTGCCCAATTCGTTTCTCAACAGAAAAATGACATGTGTCCACTCTACTCATTGCAATAAACTGATTCTGCAACTGAAAGAAAACTCCATTCCCATGAAAAATCATTTTCTGCTTTGTTTTTTGTTTCTTCCCCTTTGTTGCATTTTACCTCTATTTGTTGTAGCTGTATCTTTACCTTTTCACTTACTCACTGTTGTGTTTTATTTTATTCACTTTAGTGAATAAAATATTTCATTTTATTTCCATGCAAAGTATTTCAAATACTTTACCCAGCAGCAAAGTATTTACATTTCACTTAAATAAAATACTTACCCCAACAAAGTCATATTACCTTCACAGTAAATACTTTATTTACCCAATCCCGTGCTCTTTCATTTTAAATCTTATCCTACACCTTACCATTTGGAAATTTATTTAAAATAGAACACTTTAAATAAACATTTGTCGGGAAAATTTACTTTTGTTGCAGAGGTCCCACCATATTTATTCCCTTTCATCTTTAATCCACACATGTTCATGTATTCTATTTTCATGGGCAACATTTCAAATTTTAAAAACTATGTCTTACTCCTCTCCCCATCTCCCCGTCTCCCCGCAATCATTAACCCGTGAGCAATTCTTCATTGCGAAATGGCGGGCAACAGCGGAGATGATGCTGCATTTCCACTGAAATTTCCTTCGTTTGATTTGCCTTTATCATTTAAAACTATGGTGGGACCCACCTCCCATTCCTCTCGGTGAAGAAAGCAAATTAAATATTAAAATTTGAGGCTCCCCCCTTAAAAATCTTTGACCGAACTTTGCCAAAACATTTAATTTTAAATGTTTATTACTCCTTCCTCCCCGCCATCCCACAATGAGTATCCCATGAACAGTTTGAGATTGTGAAATGGCAAGCAATGTCTTAGATTTCGCTACAGATGCACCCTGAATCTCCACCGTTGTATCTTTTCGCTCATTCGACATTTGTTTTTCCCTGATCTCTTGTTTGTTTATCCATTCCCAAGCTCTTCGTCATGGCAGCAGCTTCCTCTTTTGGTGCGGACTGGTATTACCTTCTCCCACATCCATTAGCGCATGGTCCTCTGCACAATGGCCGCGGGCTCTATGTTTCCTGCGTTTTATTGTTGGTCGCGCCCATTCCTGTTTCTCCACCGGATGCACCCATCTCCCAACCAGTGTGGATCTCCTCTTTATCCTAGTTGTGTCCACTCTTGCTATAGCTCACACCTCACATGGTTGTGCCTTCACACTTAGCGCGGGCTCCTCCCCTGTTTTGGCTTCCTTACTGACTACGGGCTCATCCATGCCTCTCTGGTTTCTGTGGAAAGTGCGCACCTCATACTGGCTATGGGCTTCCACTCTCTGGTCGGGTCTCCTACCTGCTTTATGTCGTGGGTCTTCTGTCCAGGCCGCATACCCTTCTCATGGCGCGGGCCTCTCTTCCACTTCATGCTACTTGGTTCCTATCCTCCAACAATGTGTGTGTAGGCTCCTCTAGACATGGCGTGGACTGTGCATGAGCTCCTCCGCTTGGTGTCCTTGCACTGATCTTTACTCATTGGCCACGCCTTTACTTTGCTTGCCAATGTATTACGTGGGGAGTTCCCTTACTGCATAAAACTTGGGCCTCCATTCATTGTTGTGGGCTTCCACACTTGCTAGACTTCACCTTCCCATAGAGTCTCCTCTTGCATTGCTACAAGCTTCCACTCACTGGTTGCTAGTTGGAAGATGGAAATGCAGATTACAAAGAATCCAACACACAGAACATAACTCATTCTTCTACTCCTTACGCCAATCAATGTACTGATAGGAGCTTTGATTCATTGTGTGCTAATTAGATCCTCAATAAGGTGATCAAAGAGTCCATCAACAATCTTCCATGGCTCAACCATAACTAACCTCCAGATACGCCCCTCAATCCACCATAATCCATTTCCACCCACAACCAATGTGAGCAACCCTTGAATGCATGACTTTCCACACCATCATACTTTTGTAACCCAAGTAGAGAATATCACTATTAATTGGTTATTTGCAACACCATACAAGTGTGATTTGAGGGACAATCAAAGACGAGTATTTCTATGCAAGTTGCAACATTTTCACCTTCACTTGTGCAAAGCATGTCGGGCTCCATGTGAGCCCAGCTAGAAAAAAAATTCATTTCCAAACAAGATTCATGTTCAAATGATTTGACACTACCTTTTTAAAATCTTGGAAGTTGAAAAACGAACTGGGTTGCCATTAAAAACTGCTTTCTGGCACATTTGGAAAATGGGTCAAACAGGTCAAGTTGCTTCAGGAATCGTTCTTGAAAATTGGGCAAACGACCTCATGAGACCTTAAAAACTTGCAAGCACATAGTCATTTGACCCAAAAGTATACTGCAATAGATGGCTCAGAGAAATAGATCATGAGGAACGAGGTATTAATCAGCAAAGTTGTCTAGTCAGACCTTTCTGAAACTGCAACTGTTCTGAAACAATTAAAACACACCTGACTGCCAATTTGTAAACGTAACAAATCAACTCCTGACAAGTTGCCATCAGACATAATGGAACATTAAGGTACCCCGAGCATATGTGCAAAAGGAATTTTCATGAAACATCTTTGATCGAAGAATATTAACGATCAAAGTTGACTAGTCAAAAGGGCTGCCAGGAATGCAGATGTGAAACTGAACAAATTGTGTTTGGTTTCGATCTGCTAAAAATAGAAAATCAAATCATTAGGCTCTGAAAACTGACATCTAAGATCATATAGGTATGGAGAACATAGAACAACATTCATTTTTTGATAACAATCAACTGGTTGCGAAATCCAAGCTCAAACAGGAGGTTGTTTCGCAAACTGACAAATCTGCAAATAGCATAACAATGCAACAACCCTCCAGCTTCACTTTTCAAGACCCTGACAGAACCTATTGTGGGAAGCTGAAAATTGGCACACACGTTCACATATGTCAATCAAATACATCTGCAAATGGGTTTTTCTTGGAAATCAACATGCCTCAAGTTCTGATTCTCCAAAGTGGGTCACTTAGATTGATCCCTCAGGTGCACTTCTGGAAGTGCAAAGGCAAATTTTTCGAAATGGGCATCTCAAATCTTGCAAATTTGAGAGTGCCAACACTATTATCCATGGTCATGATTAAATAATGTTTATTATTTAATTACCTTACTAACACATATTTCCTTTATTAATTAAATACCCCTTTTAATTAATTCACCAGTTCAGTAATTCATTTATTCAACCTTGATTAATTAAATAAATCATAATTATTTAATTATGTTGCTAACTAATTAATTCTTCCTTCTTAATTAAATAATTTATTATTTAATTACCTGCTTTGTCATACTTTAACTATAATTAAATATTTATTATTTAATTATTTATTCAACCCCCTTTATCTATAATTAAATATTTATTATTTAATTATTCAATTTATCCTTTTCAAACAGTCAAATTAAATAATTATCTTTATTTATTTAATTAAATCTTTCATTTTTGAATGTTGAATTAAATTAATATTTAATTCATTTATTTATTATTTATGTCATATTCTTCTATCATTTAGTTATCTGAGTCATTCACTTACCTTCTAACTCAAGATCTATTTTTAAATCCGCCAGTTATCTCTGGGTTCAGTATATGATCGTTTCTGTGAGAGGACTCTTTGTCACCACTAGTAAGTAAACTAGTTCTAACTCATGTGCATGAATGCATTTATTAATTAAATATCTTTATTTAATTAATTAATTTATGTATGCATTTGAATTCTTCATCTTCAAGTTCTAACTTTGTCTTTGACATTCAAAGTGCATTTCTTCTATTTTTGAACAATCTTGACACAAGATTAGGTTATCATTCTAATTTAGTCTTTATCTTTTAGTCTTTTCTAACTTACGTTCTATCTTACATAGAATTCACATCGCATGACATTCATCAATCTCGTCTGTCGATCTCAATTTGAATCTGAGTCAATCGTTTGAAAACCCAAAATCTATAAAATGGCCTGTCATTATCATTATTCCTCCTCCCAAAATCAGACACTTTTGAGAAGAAACTTATCTTCAATATTTTTCTCAGACATTCAACAAGGTTATGCTTGCATCAATACTAAAAATCTAAGGGCAAGAATACTGAAATAGAAAAATTGAGAAGGGCAATCGAGATATTTCGAAGGAGTGAACTCATATTCGGTGAGAGCTTTCCAATTGATTTGTTTAGTTTAATTATGTTTAATTTTTTCGTTTTTGTTGTTTTGATTAAGATTATTTGTTAGATTAGACTTGATCATTTTAATCTATGCAGCTATACCATTGATCTTTCTAGAAAATCTAGGTCTTACAGTATGGACCAAGTGTTTCAAAATAGCACACAAGGGCATTCCAATACTATATCACAAAGTCAACCCTCAATGCATCTAGGGAAATATTTTCCCAATCCTCCCATTGGTTCATCAATACCATTGATGTCACAAAAAACATCCATCCCATCCATCATCAACCCATCACAAAGAAATCCTTTGGTAACAAATCCTATCAACATAAGTAATTCTTTGTCCACATCTCTAGAATAAGGAAATCCTCATGACATTGGATAAGGGAACCTTTTCAATCAATGGACTCGATGTCCTAGTATGTCATTACCATTGCAAAATCTAATGAAAGCATCCTCGTCTTTCCCCACAATCCCCTTCACTATGCAAACTCAAATGGGACCTCAAACTTACATTCCTCCACCTCAATCCACCATTTTACAAGGAATGTTAAACCAATGGAACTCCCAACCTATCATCACTAGCTCACAAACCATCCAAAACATTAATGCCCACAATCCAACAAAAGTGTCCCAACTACCAACTGGTCCTACATTGCAAGCTCATACCTTAGCCTTAGAGAAAACACAACAGGCTTATCAACAGCCATCAAACAAAAACAACAACAATAAGAAGCCTTAGCCACACAACAACAATAACAAAAAAAATAGTAAGAAGCCTTAGCCACACAAGAACAACAATAATAGCAAGCAACCTTAGTAGCACAACACAAGCAGCAGCAACAACAACAACAGTAGCAACAACAACAAGTCTATCAAGAATCCTTAGCAGCACAGTAATAACAACAATCCCATCAAGCATTCTTAGTAGAAAAACAACAACATCAAGCTCAACAACAAGCCCTAGTGTTGCAACAACAATAATAGGCCCAATAGTAAGCCCTTGTCGTGCAACAACAACAACAAGCATTACTAGCTCAGAAGTATGCCTAACATCATCAACAACAACAACAATAGAAAAGTTCCTACTATAATCTTCAACAAAACATCTTCAATACAAACGTGTTAGAAACATATGCATCCACACCTCAATCACCTTCACATAACCTCACACCACCATACACTCCATACAAAACATCATCATATCAAAATCCCACGTACAACTCATCTATTATCCCACCATATGCTCCTCTACCAAACCCGCAAGACGATCTAGCATCACAACTCAAGGTGCTATCCCAAGCAATATAGGATCTTTGAATGGGAAAGACAAAGAATCCCCATACATAGAATCTACGTCCTTATCCATTTGACCAAAACATCACAATAGTACAATCTCCTCTTGAATTTCAAATCCCCAAATTCGATAAATACAAAGGGAGAGGAAGTCATGTGTACCATGTCAAATAATTCAATGTCATGTGTATGGAGGTGGCCTACAATGATTCTTATTCGATGCATCTCTCCCCTCAAAGTTTAACAAGTTTTTCCATGGATTAGTTTTCTCATCTACTTCCTAGTATCATTTTTTTTTAAGAAATCACCGATAAATTCATCGATCAATTCTCCTTAAACCTTCACATGGACATTAGTCTAGAAGAGTTGTATACTTTCAAACAAACCAAAGGAGAACCTTTTGCCAATTTCTTATAACGATGGAGACAAAAAGCTAGTAAGAGCAAGTGGATCCTTCCCGATGAACAACAAGTGAGAATCATCATAGTAAATTTGGATCTAGATCTATCTTTCCACTTGAAAATGTAGTGCATCACATCTTATGACAAGCTTGTCCCTAGAGACCTTAACATCGAATGAGCTCTAATCTTACAAGGAAATACTCAAGCTTACAACCACCCATCAACCAGTTGAAATGACAAGCCTCGTGTCTTGGTTAAAAAAATAAAATGTGACAAATGATAGTGTGGTAGATGCTAAGGTGGTCTTAAGTGCTCCTAGACCAAAAAGCAATCAAGTTGCTAACATTCAACCAATTGTACAACAAACAACACCTCCTCAGGACAATCAAATCAACAATACCGAGATGCAACAAAGGTGAACTACGAACAAGAACAACTATCTTAAATGAAAGTATACACAATTATTTGAACCTCTCGAAACCATCATGAAGAAGTTGGTAGAGTCAAACTTGATAACACTTCCTAACTTTGAAAACTACCAAGAACCCCAAGAGAAACCATCCTGGTATAATGAGAATGATCTCTGTGATTTTCAAAAAATAAAAGAGCACAAAATGACAAACTACATGAGACTCAAGAATATCATCCAAGACCTCATAGAAAATGACACCATATCTATTGAAGTACCAACTACGAATTAAGATCTTAACATATAAAAGAACCCTATAGTAGATCATAACAAAGGGAACAACAACAAAAAAGCTAAAGATTACACAAATGTGCATCATACCTATTCCAACATCATCGCTTCCTTTGATAGCATCATTACTGTCATCACCATCAAAGGATCTAGTGTGGAGTGTGGAGTCACCACACAATGTGGAAAAATTACCATCCAAGGAGTCCTGTCTCAATCTAGGACACAACCTACTTTTCCAACATCAAATCCCAACAAATATAATCTCCTAGATCAGCTTAAGAAGACCCCCACACAGATATCAATCTTAGACCTATTAAGGCTATCCCCCGCACATAGGCAAATCTTAGAGAAATATTTGTCTGAGTCATCCATTCCTAAGGATATTGAGGCCGATCAATTTTAGGCTATGGTAGGGCATATCGCTGATCATCTTCTCATCTTCTCAGAACAAGACCTACCATCACAACCATCTCATAAATATGCTTTACACATTGAGGTTATCATTCATAAAATAAGGTCAAAAGAGTCTTATTAGATGGAGGTGTTGGTCTAAACATTTGTACCCTATAGTTAATCAAGAATGTGGGCTATTTAGAGGATACTATTGAGAAAGCAAAGAGTACCACCATTAGAGAATATGATGACCAAGAATGGGTATCAAAAGGCATCATTGTGCTTCCCATCGAATTAGAACCTCTCATTATAGAAACTACATTCCAAATGTTAGACCTTGATCTTCTTTATAAAAAATTACTTGGTCGACCATGGATCCATGCCTTAAAAGTTGTAGCCTCAACCTACCATCAATGTGTAAAGTTTCCTTTCAAGGGAAGAGAAATTACCATCCATGGAGATTCTAAGCCATTTTACTACTGCAAGAATCTTGAGGCCAAGTTCTATAAGATACCCCAAATACCCAAGAATTGTGAAGGGCCTACACCATCTACCTCATTTGTTGACCCATCATCCCTTGCATCTACCTCAATGAAAAATACCCCTTTTGCAAAACATTCCTGACATCAAAGTAGTGATTCAAGATGATGGTTGTGTGAACTATAAGCTAATGGAGGATACCTTTGTCTTAGGAGAGCTACCTCTTTCTCCTCAATCCCACAAAAAAACGTCGTCTAGCACCAAGGAGCATGAAACAATAAAGATGGCAGCTACTACCTTCACCAAGTGGGGGAATCTAAATCAAGAAGATATCAATGCAGAGGATGTCACTAAACTCCTCTCTTAGGATGAATGACCTATCCCTATTCTTCCCATGGAAGATAATAATAAAGGATTGTAGCCAATGAAAGGATGGGGTTATAACAAGAATGAGAAGCTAGGACAAAATTACAATGGCTTGCTAGAACCTATCGTTCCTCATAAACAATTAAAGAATCTTGGCCTAGGTTGTACAACTAGCAAGGTCACCCTTATTGGAAAAGGTGCTTCCACTAAATGAGATGAGGCATCCTCTTGGTTACCTACATTGCATGATATGACCTTGGATGACTTCCCATTTGATGTTTCTGACTTATTTGAGAATAACTCCCTCTTCATGATATCCATTACATCATTTTCTCCAAGCAATCAACCACCTGAAATATGCCCAGTATACCCACTGTAGACACTAAAAAATGTCCTAATCAATGTCATATACTTGAAATAGGTATATTAACATAATTTCCTATTTATCCGTCCTCTTTTCACTTAATTAATTCAATTAACGTAGCTAATTAATTAATTACATCATTTTCATCCATTGGCCTCATTAATTAAATTGGGTTAATTCACCTCTTTTCACACTAACACTTCATCTCATTAAATTAAATAAATCAAAATATTTAATTTAATCTCCTAAGTCATCGTATTTAATTAAATAACCCTAAGTTACTTAATTAAATATCATTTCACCCCACCCCTATTTATTAAATCATCTAATTTAATAAATATCTCTAATTCCTCTAATCCCCTAATTGCATAAATTAAACCTTGTTTAATTAGCAATTAAACTAATTTTCCTCTAATGAAAGGGAATATTCCCATAGAATATTCTTTATCCTTTTGCACAATTAAAACATTTTTTAATTTGTAAATTAACATTTTTCCTCATCCAAAAGGAATATTTTAAGGAATATTCCCTCTCCTCCAATCAACTCACTTATCTTCAAAAGCAAGTTAACCCTTCAACCTCCTAAGCAAGTTACCTTTGACCTTTGTGAGCAGGTCAAAAGCATGCATTCTCATCCGTTGATGAGAATCCATGATCCATGTCTCTCATCTTCTTCATCTTGAACTATTGATTAAGCTTTTTGATCTCAACCACCCATTCCTCATTTGCTCTCCTATAAATAGATCACTATTTGGAGACAAATAGGAGGGATCTTTGATTGCAAACTTATGTTGTTAAATTTACTCAAATCCATACTCTCAATTTTCACACATTTAGCTTATTTTTAGTTTATTTTAGTTGCATAACAGCTTAGAGCATCCATTAATGACTTCCATGAATTCATCTTACTTTGTAAATAAATTAGGGTTTCATCTTTTAGCATCATTTTAGCTTAAATTAGCTTAAATCAGCTTAGCATTAGGTTATAGAAATTGCATAATTAGATCATTTATAGCATAAAATCATGGTAACTTAGCTTGCATCATATTTATTTTTAGCATAATTTATGTTTTCAGACATCAAACACCATGGTTTCATAGAATTGAATCAAACAAGCTCACTATCACAGGATTGGGAAAGGGTCATTGGTCCACATCAAAGCGACACCAATTCCACAATAGGATAAATTTCAATAGATTAGAGTAGATGTTTTCTTTAAAGCTTTCATAAATTTATCATGTTAGGTTTTTTGATAAAATGCTTACTTTCAATTTTGATTGATTGATCTTGTTGATATTCGAGTACTTGTAGCTCTATTATGCTTCGATTCTTCATGGATTAAGTATAATTAGGTCCATATCGATATCCTCGCATCAAAATTTTGGCACTAGAAGGAGGGAAAACTGATCATTTAACCATATTTTAGCTTGAAATCCATGTTCATGTTGTTTTGTAGGTTGCAATGATGCTCAAAACACAAACAACGACTCTATTTCAATAGTGTCACCATATAGCAATGCCCAAGTAATTTGATATAGTGACGTGTATTTAATTGGCCGACATCGATTTAAATTTAGCGATGCTTATTTAAATTTGAAGTATTGTGGAATGAAAAATGGTGACACTCAACTTCACAAGATCGACGCTTTGAAATTTCAAACCACAACTCATTCATTTACAATGACACCCATCAAAATAACGACATAATCATGCTCATTGGTATTTCTGCATAGCAACACTCAAATTCATGAGAGTGATGCCCAAATTTCAAATGAACCTTCAAAGTTGAATAAAAATGAACCCTCACATCACATCTTTTAATTGGGCTTAAAATTCAACAAGGCAAACTCATCCTTCAATTGGTGCTTAATATTAACTCATTATTGCTTTGAGGGATAAAATTGACAACTGTTTTTTTTATTTTTTGGTTTTCAACTTTTCTAGTGAATGCATATGCAATTCTCTCTGGCCATTAGGTGATTTTGAGAAACATAAACATTCTCTATCATGTTGCAAAATCACATTCATCTTTCAATTTGGGTTTAAAATTGAACAACCATGCTAATGTGAGAAAAGGCATAGCATGTGTTCTCTCTTTGTACATGCAAACAAAGATGATCGAGATGCAGTTGTACTTAATCACTATTGTTCACCTTTAGAGGGCTTGCCTTGGTGGTAAAAATTACTCACCCCAAGGGAATGACCTAAGTGGTAATGAGCTAATGCCAAGCTCTTCCAAACCGCTATATAAATTTGTGGTTTCGATGAAAATTGTAATCAATGGGAAGCAGTGCATGATAGCTCTCCCTTAGTATCTTTATGATGTATAAATCCCTTGTTCTAAGGGTTGAGATACCTCTGACAAGGAGTTTATCATTGCACCCCCTAAACTGGATGACCTTATTACGAACCTTTGTGTAGTAGCCAAAAATGCCTAATATTTATTGATGTCAAGAGGTCGGACCTCTAAAGCCGTCCTACATATTTGCGGTTCTTGGTAGAGATGAAAAGTTTGTCATGAGAGATTCATGAGAACTTGAAGCTTGGCTAACCTATAGAAGTGAGTGTTGTGGAGGGAAGCCAGTGTGGTCAAGTTTCTAATCATCTACTTTGAATAAGCATAGTTGGAGAAATCCAAGTGGGAATACAACAAATATAGCCATTTCCATCCTAGGGTTGTAATGCTTGTGAGTCAGTTTAACACTTTTCTTGATTTAAAAATAATCCAAAAAGAAATGTTTAGTATCTAAAATTTCAAACACTTTGGCTTAAATATGGACTTCTTGAGTTAGCCTTGATATTACTACTTATCCTAAGGATTTATCCTTAGCTATTTCTAAATATATTGACATTAATCTCAAACCCATATTTACCAAAGATAATGTAGGCAATTGTGGATTTAATCTCATGATTTTCATGAAATGGACATTGTGAAAGTTATGATTTTTTTGACATAAACATCTAGTTTGAAAACATAATCAAAAGACAAGTGTTTGTGGTAAAATCAATTCATTTAAGCAAAGGTAAATTGACAAATGAACCCCACATGACTATTTGGAGACCGATTGCTCCCATTGAACAACCTGATCCTCCAGGTGCTATAATTCAGCCAAATATTGACATCATAAATGATGAACAAATAGATCTCATTAGCAGTTTGAGAAGCTTCACTTTTGAAAACAATGAAACAAACTCATAGTGGAGAAACGTAGCAACCATTTTAGATAAAGAAGAGGAACACGTCGATTGAGGCTGGAAGGCCCCTATTACCACCACCCACCCACGTGGAAATAAAATATCCTCATTTCTTCTATTAAATCCAAACTATTTTCACACGATATCAAACTCCCATAAATGATTCACCAAAAAGTCAAACTCCGTAGAAGAAACTCACCAACCCACAATTTCACACATAGGAATCATAGAACAAAGTATAGTCAAAAGTGGGCTTCAATCTTTTACCACAATCGTTACACTTTGATGAGAAACATTTTTGCATGAGCTAGGAGAGCTAGAATAGGTTTGAACATTCCCTTCATTCCTCTCATTTTCTAGGACTTGAACATTTTAGAGGTCTAGCATCATTTTCACTACCTTGGTCTTATCAAAACAAAGTTCATTTTACCAAATGATCTCACGCAAAGTAAAGATCCCCAAATGAAAGTCAATTGATCGTCACCATAAACTTAGACATTTTAGTACAAAAGCAATCAACAACCACATTGAGGCACTCTACAACAATAGAAAAAAATTGTTGATAAAATTTTATGAACGCACTATAAGAAGAAATCCCGACCTATACACGCTCTTCATAAACCAAGACATTCAAATTTTTTAAGATCCATAATTTTTCTATAAAATCATTGAGTCTTTGGGATTTGAACATTTGAGAGGTCTAGTGAAATTCTCGCTATCATGGTCTTGGAAAACATAGGTTCATTCTAAGTCGACATTGGGTCAAATATTTCATTCACCCCTTCATCACATTTCATCCTTCACCTTATCTATCTTTGCAAAATTTCAAATACACCAACACTTTGGGACCTCAAACATCAAACTAACTTGCTACCTTAGCTACTTTGTATGTGAAATGTATCCTTTTCCATGCACTTAGTTGATATATTTATCATCTTTGAACTAGTTTATCTTGAAGGTCACAAGTCTACCCTAAAGATTTCTAAGTTCATTATCATCCTTTATTCCAACATGACAACATCAAACTTAAGTCAAAAGTGTTGTCCCAAAATGATTGCAAAGGTCACTTTCCATATCACCCATCTTTTTCATCCCACATAATCATCATTGCTCCAAAAATACTTAGAGCATCCCTTTTACCTAAATTTGAGTCTACTAGAGAGTTCAAACATTATAAATCTCAACACAACTCTCCCATTAGTGACCCAAAATTTATGGTAAAAATGAGATCACAATACAAGAGAATCATGGAGAAAACCAAAGTTACATTTTCCTCAAGTGATCCAAATCCTTTAGAATTTTATCTTGTAATTCATGTTACACCATCACAAAAACTATCATCTCCTTTAGGACCATACGAAATTGAAGACGTCACCAACAACCCATTTGAGCTCACTAGAGAAGAGCTTTTAGAACATCAATATTTGGAAACTGTAGCTCCTATCTCCCCAATGCTTGTAGCACATAATTTCACACAAGACTTCACAACTCCATCACAAGGGCTAAGTCAAACTTACATACCTAGTCTTGCAACTAGCCTTGCTAAAGATTTTGGTAACACCTTACCATTTGAAAGTAATACACTTGTAGGTACTCTTTAAACCAATCCTCCACCTCCCACCACCGTTTGAACACCTACCTTTGGTGCTCCTCCTATTCTTGAGGATCTGAAACATCTACACACTCCACTTGAACTTCACTATTCCATCACCACTTCAAAATTTCAAGGACACCCTTCTTCATCCACACCTATGAGTACCATAAGTGAACCTACCATCACACAAAGTGGTACAAACCGAAAATATCAAAGTAACACACAAGGGCATGCCAATACCATATCACAGAATCAACCCTCAACACAAGTAGGGGCATCTTTATCCAACCCTTCAGTGGATTCATCCATTCCATCTACCATTACGACATCATCTCCTATCAATCCACCTCAAAGCAATCCCTTGGTTACAAGTTCTATCAATCGTAGGAGTACCTTGATTACAAATCCTTTGTTTACATATTTTGCATAGGGTAATCCTCCAAACATAGGACAAGGGAATCTTTTCAATAAATGGACTCAAGGTCCTAGTATGTCATTTCCATTACAAAATTTAATGACATCATCTTTTCCAACAACTCCCTTTTCTATACCAAATCAATCAGGATCTCAAACATACATTCCTCCACCCCATTCTATCATATTTCAAGGAATGTTAAACCAAGGGAGTCCTCCACCTTTCACTACCAATCCACTAACCACTCAAAAAATCAATATACCTAATCCTTCACAGATGTCTCAACAACCACCTCATCCCACATTGCAAACACATGCCTTATCCTGACAACAAGCACAAAAAACTTACCAACAAGCCATACAACAATAGAAACAACAACAAGTAAACTTATCTCAACAACAACATCAAGCTCAATGAGAAGCCTTAGCACAACAACAATGTCAAGCTCAACAAGAAGTCTTAGCTCATCAACAACATCAAGCTTAGTAAGCAGCCTTAGCACAAAAATAATAGTAGCAAGCAACCATTGCCCAACAAGCTCAACAAGAAGCTTTAGTAGCACAACAAGCTGCACAACAACAACAAGAAAAAAAAACATCTTTATTAGCACAACAACAACAACAGGCCCAACAACAATCCCTAGTGGCACAATAACAACAACAAGCCTTACTAGCTCAATAGTACACCCAACAACAACAACAAGGTTCTTATTGTCCTCATACAAACATCATTAATCCAAATGCATTAGGAACATATTCATCACTTTCATAGAATCTTACACCTTCATACACCCCATATAACTCATATCTCATCCCACCATATGTTCCTCCACCCAATCCCAAAGATGATCTAGCTTCACAATTAAAAGAACTCTCACAAGAAATGCAGGACCTTCGCATGGGCAAGAGAAAGAAACCTCATACACATAACTTGTTTCCTTACCCATTTGATCGAAACATAGCAATGATACCATTCCCTCCTAGTTTTCAAATCCTCAAATTTGACAAATACAGAGGGAGAGGAAGTCATGTGGACCAAATCAAATAATTCAATGTCATGTGTATGGAAGTGGCTTTCAATGATTCATATCTAATGTGCCTCTTCCCTCAAATTTTAACATGTATTGCTATGGATTGGTTTTCTTGTCTGCCTCCTAGGATAAAAAATTTCAAGAAATCACTAACAAATTCATCGATCACTTCTCCCTAAATCTTGACACAGACATTAGTCTAGAAGATTTGTACACTCAAACAAAATCCGGGGGAAACCATCAAAAATTTCTTGCAATGATGGAGACAAAGAGCTAGTAAAATCAAGTGGTTTGTTCCTAATGAACAAAAAGTGGGAATCATTATAGCCAACCTTGATCCAAATCTATCATTCCACTTAAAAATGCAATGCATCACATCCTATGACGACCTTGTTCCAAGATCCCTTAACATTGAAAGAGCCTTGATCTCACAAGGAAATACTCAAGCTTACAAAGACAATTTCCCTTCAACTATTTCAAATGAGAAACCTCATGTATGGGCTAAAATAGAAAAGTAACAAATGATGATGTAGTGGATACTATGGTCACATTAAGTGCTCCTAGACCTAACAATAATCAAGTTGCTAATATCCAAGCAACTGTGCAACAAATGGTACCACCTCAGAACAATTAGATCAATAACAACAACATGCAACCAAGGAAAACCGCTAATAGTAAAAACTATCTTAAACACAAGTACAGAATTATCAGAACTTATCGAAATGATCATGAAGAAATTGATAGAGTCAAATTTGATAAACACTTCCTAACTTTGAAAACTACCAAGAATCCCAACAAAAGCCATCCTGGTAAAACGAGCCTAATCTCTATGACTTTCATAAAATAAAGGACATAGAACAAAAAAATGCATGAAACTCAAAAATATCATCCAAGATCTCATAGAAAATGATACCATATTTATTGAGGTACCCGCTAGAAACCAGGATCTCAAGATATACAAGAATCCTATGCCTGATCATAACAAAGCTAACAATAATAGTAAAGCTAAGGATTACACCAATGTTCAACATACTTATTCCAAATTAGTTGCTTCCTATGATAGTGTTATCATTGTTGTCACCATAAAAGGAGCTAGTATAGAATGTGGAGTCACCACGCGATGTGGAAAAATAATCACTCAAGGAGTTGTCCCAGCTCAATATAGGACACAACCCACTTTTCCTGCATCTAATCCTAGCAAGTACAATCTTGTAGAACAATTAAACAAACCCCCACTCAGATATCAATTTTGGAACTCCTTAAATTATCTCCTACACATAGGGAAATACTAGAAAAATCCTTGTTTGATTCATCTATTCCCGAGAACATTAATACCAATTAGTTTCAAGCTATGGTAGGGAATATTGCCACCCATATTCTCACCTTCTCCGAAAAAGATTTACAATAATAACCATCTCATAATTGTGCTTTACACCTTGAGGTTGTCATTCATAAAAACAAGGTCAAAAGAGTCTTTGTATATGGAGGTGTTGGTCTACACTTTTTTACCCTACAGTTTGTCAAGCATCTAGCCTATTCAGAAGATACTATTGAGAAGAAAAAGAGTACCACCATCAAATCATACGAAGACCAAGAACGAGTATCACAAAAAATTATAGCACTCCATATCCAAGTGGGGCCTCTTATTGCAGAGACTACATGCCAAGTACTTGATCTTGATCTTCCCTATAACATTCGTCTTGCTCAGCCTTGGATCCATGCTTTGAAAGTCATAGCCTCAACCTATCATCAGTGCATGAAGTTTCCTTTCAATGGTAGAGAAATCACTATCCATGGAGATTCTGAGCCTTTCTACTATTGCAAGAGCCTTGAAGCCAAGTTTTATAAGATCACACAAATACCCAAAAAAGATGAAGGACCTACACCATCAAGCTCATTTGCTGACCTATCATCTTTAGCCTCTACCTCAGCGTCACAAGAACCTGCAGTAAAAAGCATACTCAATGTCAAAAAAATAATCCAAGATGATGGTTGTGGAAACTACAAAATATTGAAAGACAACTTTGTCTTAGGAGAGCTACCGATTTCTCATCAAACACATGAGAAACCAACATCTAGCACCAAAGAACCAGAAATTATCAAAATGGCAGCTACTACTTTCACCAAATGGGGAGATTTGAATCAAGAAGATGTCCATGACCAAGATATCTCTAAACTCCTCTATCAAGATAAACGACTTCTTCTTGTTCTTCCCATGGAAGATGACAACAAAGGTCTACAACTAATGCAGAGCATGTGGTATAACAAGAATGAGAAGCTAGGATAGAATGAAAATGATTCACTAGAACCCATCATTCCTGAGATACAACTAAAAAATGTTGGCTAAGGTTGTACTACTAGCAAGGTAACACTTATTGACAAAGGTATTATTTCTAAACAATTTGAGGCTTCCTCTTGGTTACCTACATCATGGGATACTTCCTTAGATGACTTTCCCCTCGATGTCACTACCTATTTGTGGAAAACACCCTCTTCATGATATCCATAACATCCTTCGTCTCAAACAACCAACCAACCGAAATATGCCTGGTATACCTGCAACTCATTAACATGGACCAACAAGGACCATCGGTTCTAGATTTATTCAAAAATGATGAAGCAATCTCATAATTCATGGGACTTCGAGACAACTTATCATGGGAAGATCACAATGTTAGCTATGACATAGAGCTTGATATATGGGCATATTATGGGGAGATGATTGAATCCTTTAGTCGCAAAATAAATGAAACATAATTAACTTGTAGATCCTTGAGGGAAAACGACCTCGTGGTACACTCTGGTCCTAAAATAGTAAAAACAAAGGATGCATCTGACAACGAAAACCTCCTTGAGGTACCCAAGGATGAGAGATTCAATCTCCCCCTTAGTGAAATGCATCTAGAAAAATCAGTAGTACTAGCAAAAAAGGCTACACCAGTCAATGTGGGAACAAATGAAGAACCTAAGATCACCTTCTATATTGAATCCTTGTTAGATGAAGGATAGAAGAACCTTCCAACATTTCTTGAGAGAAGAGCTAACTTTGCATGGTCATACATAGATATGCCATGCCTTGATCCAAAATTGGTTGTACATCACCTAGCAGTCTATTATGAAGCCAAACCAAACAAGCAAAAATTAAGGAAGATGCACCCTCAAATAGTACTCTTGGTAAAACTGCAACTACAAAATATTTTTGATGTTGGATTCATTCAATTGATAGATTATCTTGAGTGGGTTTCAAACTTGGTACCAATCTCAAAACCCATGGGGGGCATCAGAATATGCACCAATTTCAGGGATCTAAACAAGGCATGTCCAAAGGATGATTTCCCTCTTCCCAACATTAATCTCATTGTGGATTTAATAGCCGAGCATGAAATGTTTTCACTCATGGCTGGCTTTTCAGGCTATAATAAAATCATAATCACCAAAGAGGATCAACATAAAACTACCTTTACTTTTCCATGGGGAACCTATTGCTAGAATATGATGCCATTTGGGTTGAAGAATGCAGGAGCTACCTATCAAAGAGCAATGACCCTCATATTTTATGACATAACCTACAAAATAGTTGAAGATTGTGTGGATGATATTTTGGAAAAATCAAAGAAGAGAAGTGAGCACATACAAGTCTTAGGACCTATCTTTGATAGACTTGAAGAATACAAAGTACGATTGAATCCAAAAAAAATTGTGTTCCGGGTCACATCAGGGAAACTTCTTGGCTTCATCATTTCACAAAGAGGGATAGAAATTGATCTATCAAAGGTAGAAGCTATCCAAGACATGGAACCACAACATACATCAGAAGGTTCATGGCTCAGTTATCAGATAAGAATCACTCCTTTTTGCATCTTCTCCATAAAGGGATAACTTACAATTGGGATGAAAAATATGATAAATCTTTCTAGAAGATCAAGTATTATCTACTAACACCTCCAGAACTCATTCTACTAATACCAAACAAGCCATTGATCCTATACATCTCAAAAATACAAGCAACATTAGGAGCTCTTTTAGCACAACATGATGAAAACATAAAAGAAAGAGGCATATACTACATCAGCAGAACCTTTGTAGGCTATGAGATGAACTATTCACCCATTGAGAAAGCATGCCTAGCGGTATTTTTTGCTTCACAAAATTTTAGGTATTACATGTTGTCACACCAAATCAAGCTCATCACAAAGATTGATCCATTAAAATATCTATTATCCAAAGAAACCCTCACAGGATGAATGGCTAAATGGGTAATGATCTTGACAGATTTTCAGATAGAGTATGTGGAGTACAAGGAAATAAAAGAGCAAGTGATCACAAACCAGATAGTAGAAGCACCTATCTATGATGATAACCCTTTAATATCTAAGTTCCCTAAAGAACTAATGTTCCTTATTAATCTAACAGCTTAGTGGAAGATGTACTTTGATGGATCATTCACCCAACATGGATTCGCAGCTAGCATTCTTTTCATCAGCCCCCAAGGTGACTGCATCCCAAAGTCTTATAGACTATCATTCCCATGTACCAATAATTTTTCGGAGTATGAAGCCTTGGTCAAAGATCTCAGGATAGCAGTTTAGTGGCGAATACAAGAGATGAAATTCTATGGAGATTCATAGCTAGTTCTCAACCCAGTCAATGACAACTATCAAACCAAAGATGATAAGCTCACTCCTTACAAGAAGATGGTGGAGAATCTCAAAAATCGTTTTATAGACATAACTTTTGAGAAAATTCCTCGCATGAATAATAGAGTAGTAGATGCCATGGCATCAATTGGATCACTACAAGACATGAAAAATGACATTCTTCAATGTCAATTCTTGGTAGAATAACTTCTCATACCAACTTTCGAAATCCATGAATCTAAATTTGCATGTGTCATTGTTGGTCCTAGAACCCCTTGGTACCATGACATCTTTAATTACCTTAACATAGGAATCTTTCCATCAGATATCACCCCGAACCTTAAAAAGACCTTTATCAAAAAGGTATCCTAATTCATGATCCTAGGTGATACCCTTTATCATTGAAACATCGAAGGGACATTACTACGATGTCTTACCTAAGAGGAAGACTTAACTAACTTAACAAAAGTTCACGATCTAATATGTGGGCCTCATTCTAGTGGTATGACATTAGCTAAGAAAATGTTGAGGATGGGTTACTATTAGCCAACCATGGAAAAAGAAGCTCATCAATATGTGCAAAAATAAATCTCGTGTCAATAGCATGGGGATCTGATTCATGATTCAGCTCAAGAATTGCAACCAATGATCACACCATGGCCTTTTTCGTAGTGGGGACTTAACCTCATAGGAAAAATCACTCCAACCTCATCCAATGGCCATAAGTTTATCATAACCACCACTGAGTACTTTACTAAGTGGGTTGAATCCATTCTTATGACCTACATAATGGGGAAGCAACTAACCAAGTTTATCTTGAATTACCTAATTTGTCATTATGGTATACCACAATCCCTCATCATAGATAATAGAACCCCATTCAAAAATTAGGATGTGAAAGAGTTGTGCAAGAGATTCAATATCCAACACCGATTCTCTACACCATCCTATCCCCAAGGAAATGGCCAAGAAGAAGCAATGAGAAAAACTATCTTGAAAATCTTAAATAAAATAGTTAATGAAGTTGGTCATCACTGGCATCTACAGCTAAATCCCACTCTTTGGGATTATGAAACTAGTATCCGCACACCTACAAAAGAAACCCATTTTTCCCTAGTCTAAGGATCAGAAGCCATCTTGCCTATTGAGGTTGAGCTCCCATCATTGCAAATATCACTAAAGAATATGATAACTAAGGAAAAGTACAAAGTATCTCAATTGAATGAGCTAGAATCTATGGATGAACATCGTCTTGACACCCTTAATCATTTTCAATTGTATCAAAATTAACTAATAAGAAGAGAAACAAATTTTGGTCATTCCAGGTAGGGGATCTTGTCTTAAAGAAAAATCAAAAGAACCTTCTAGATCAAGATAGCAAAGGAAAGTCTGAGCCTAACTAGTTAGGTCCCTTTTTCGTCATAGCAAGCTATGGATAAGGAACATACCAATTATAAACCCCTGAAGGTGAACCCTTGTAGGAGCCAATCAACAACTTGCATCTCAAAAATTTTTATGCTTAAACATAAAGGGTGTAAATCAGAAAATACAAAAAAAAATCGAAATCCAAAAAAATTAAAGGTAAAGAAAAAATTCATCCTCTAGTGAAAATCACTTCGGTGGCACTTTGGGTAAGTACCTTGGTGAAAACTTGGCAAACAAGCACCTCTTGTAAATAAGGTATCTCCATCTATTATTTGGCTCTTTTGACCTATCATTCTTTGCATCACCATTCATCCCCCATCCGCATCCTTATCATGGCTTATCATTGTAAGGTGTCATGAACTCTTTAGCACTACTTGCAATACTCCCAAGGTTTGTTTGTCTTTCCTTTATCGAAGTAGGCTAACATATCACACTAGGGTAATTTTGTTATGTGTCACAATTGGGTTCTTTTATATCTTGAGGTCATGGGACACCTTATCGGAAAAAAACAAAAACATTCATAAAATCTTATCCAGAAAATCGAAAAACATTTGCAAAATCTTGTATAGCGAAAATAAAAAAACATTCAAAAAATTGAAAGGAAAAATCTAAAACACCCAGAAAACATCAAAATCTCCAAAAAGGTTGAACATCGAAAAATCCAAAAAACAATGTCTCATGTCAAACTACATTATCTCTGAGCTTGAATGTAGGAAATGCCATCATTGATGTGCTTTCATGACACCCTAGGTCAGTCCTTTAGCAGTCTATTGTAATTAGTTTTTGTCTCTTGTATGTTCATATCTTTGTCCTATAAATGGGTTGAGTCAGTCAAAATACATTGTCTCTGAGCTTTAAGAGAGGCAAGGCCATTATTGATATGCCCCTGAGACACCCTAGGTTAGTCCTTTAGCAGTCTGTTGTAATTAGTTATCATCTCTTGTCTGTTCATATCTTTGTCTTGTAAATGGGTTGAGTTAGTTGAACTACATTGTCTTTGAGCTTGAACATAGGCAAGGCCATCATAGATGTGCCCCCGAGACACCCTAGGTTATTCCTTTAGTAGTTCATTATAATTAGTTGTCGTCTCTTGTCCATTCATATCTTTCTCCTTTAAATGGGTCGAGTCAGTCAAACTATGTAGTCTCTACGTGTATAACTTAGGCAAGGATAATCTTTTGATCAGCCCCTAAGGCCCCTAGGATAGGACTTTAGGTTAGGTTCCTCATCAAAACTTAGAAATTAAGAAACCCCAAAACATCCAAATATCTCAAAAACCCCCAAAACATCCAAATATTTCAAAAAACCCCAAAACATCCAAATATTTTAGAAACCCAAAAAAATCCAAATATCTCAAAAAACACAAAAACATCTAGATATTCAGAAAACACAAAAACATCTAGAAAAGAGAAAACGTTCAAAAGACCTAAAAAGCCTCAAATATTCAGAAAACCCTAAACAACCTCAAAAAATCAAACAAACCTAAACATTCATCTAAACTTCCAAAAAGACCAAAAATAGCCTCAAAACATTTAAAAATACCAAAAACATTCAAATATTTTAGAAAATCCAAAATTCCATCCATCCCATCTCGCTTTCACCCATAATAAACAATCATCACCTCCTTTGGTGAAAAGAGTAGAAAACAAATATGGAAAGTTGTAAAGTGTGAACTCAAAAGTCAAAATCTAAAGTTTAAAATCATAGATAAATGCATCAATGAAGTTTATGGTAATGACTCATTTTAGAATCATCGTCCTAACATCAAACAAACCTTTGATCAACATGTCCTAGGATGTATCCTTCCTGCAATGGACATCAACATCAAATATCACTTAAGCTAAACTTAAACTAGGCATGAGCAATAGATAACACTAAATGTTTGTCTTTGATCATTTCTTATGATTTATCTTAATGACCCATTCCAAGGACCTCTCAATGATGTCTATCTAAAATGATTTAGAGAGAAAGGAATGGGGCATCGATCATTATCTTTCATTTTGTGTGTTTGTGAATACTCTTGTAAAATAATCTTGGTGCATACTTGCTTGGTTGTGTGTAGGAAGGTTGTTTGGAGTATTTTGTTGACTATTGCATATGCTTTAGTCCAATATGTTCTAAAATTTTAACTTACATTCCAACAACATTTCCATATGTCAAAGTGTGAACAAGAATTATCCAATCTACTTGTCAAGTCAAATTCCACTACAGTAGAAGCAATATCGTCCTAGTTATCAATACCTTAATGTGTCGTATCTATGTGTTTTATCAAACAATAAGGAATGATGAAAAATCCTAATCTTGAACTATGAGCACCCATCCTGCATTCTTTTGCATTGTCTCATTACCATCTCTAATAAATTCTTGATGGATCATGAACTTGTTAGGTCTTTTGAAGCAATCATCATCAACAACGGTTATTCATTCTTTATTTAACTATCTTCTCTCCATGCTAACCTAATATCATGACACTCAAAAACATGATCAATGCATCCACCTTGAATCCAAAAACAATCAGCATACATAATCATATCATAAGCATAAAACATCCATCAACGTAATCATTTACATATCACATCACGCATTATGCATTGTCATTTAAGTTGTGATGAATAATATAGATTTGTTATTCTAAGAATCTTAAATTGTTGCATATCATAAGAATTTACATTCATCCATCTATATGCATTCATCATCATAACATGCATAGAAAATATACAAAAAGAAATGCATCCATAACATATGCATATCATAAACATCCATCTATATCATATCATGAAAAGATAATGAAAAATAATATAACATTGCATCCATCCATATCATATCATTGCATATCACATAAACATAAAAGTAAATGCATTCATACATGATCATGTATAAACATCCATATCATAATCCATACATGAAATAAAATCAACACATCATAGCATGAATCATCTATATCCATATCATATATATATCAAAAAATGTGTCATGAACAAAATCAAAGCAGTGTATATATCAATCATAAGTACAATATCCACGAGACTATTAAAGAGGATCCCATGAATGTATATCAGTATAAAGAATGGGAAAAAATAAAAAAGTGTCTATACATAAAAAATTCTAGCCCTGGTGGCTGCTACCCTCTCCAGCTTGTCACTCAGGCTGATCCTCGACACAGGGATGCGCATCACTGCGCTATAAAAAATCAGGTTGTCAAAGAGCTTCCAAAACATCCCTATGATAGTGCTACCTATAATACATAGCCTCTGTAATATCCTCTCGATACAATTTGGCCAAAATAGTTTGACCATGTGTGGCTACTACCATAGCCTCTATCTGCTACCGTCTCCCAACCTCTTGGTCTCTCTCCCCAGTAACAGCCTAAACTCTTTGAAGAGTTGCATCCCTCTCAGTTGTCACTATGACCACCTATTGCCAAGCTTTGTCTCGCTCAATAGTCACAACCAAAATCTATTGGCAATCCTAGTCTCACTCACCTATCAAAGCCTACACCTGCTACTACAATTGTTATATCTATGCATCTCTGGCATCTAGTGGTGGTGGTGGTTGCACTACTAGATTTTACTGAGGAGGTTGTTGTCTAACTAGAGGAGCCCCTAAAACCTATCCATCATGGCCATCCTGGCCTCCTTGTCCTCTGCCTTTGGCACTTCTACGCCATGGCCTCCCTTTAGGAGGAGAAATTGTAGGATCTATAAGTCATTGTGGTGGCACAAACCATGCATCATAAGTGGGAGTGGTCTGAGCAATGGGATGACCTTGATCATATGCCCAAGGCTAGTCAACCAACTGGAAAAAACTATCAATAGCCTCTGGTGTCAGAATTGTCGGTCCCTAGGTGGGAACCTCTCTAGCCAATCTCACAAAAATAACCCTATAACCATCATCGGGCACGTCCTGTACATCACCAAACTGTCTGGCCACTTTGTCAGGAAGGTACCACTCAACCATGGTATGCTCTCAACCCTACATATATCGGGTCTGTCAGGTGAAGGAAAGCTGATGTATATCATCAAACCATGGCAGCATCTAAAGCCAAGGTTGCCATTGGAACATGATCATATCATCATTCACACGTCTCTAGTATGGGAGCCCAATCTCTCTTGTGTGCTTGAGTGTGATTGCACCATGGTATATCCATATAACAAGAACATCTGGCTCCACATACACTATTTGTACAATTAGCCAAAGCATTGCAATTTGCTCCCATGCCCGGATATGAAGGAGAGTCACACCTGCACCGAGGACTTTCCCATCAAAATACACAAAGTCATGTAAACCATGGTACAAGGAAGCCAACATCACAGCCCCCCACACAAATGAAGTCCTCATGTACAACATTTTCTACCAAGCCAAACCCCATCCTAGACTGAAGAATCACTCGCGTCTATCTGAAGCCACCAAACCTGAAATGATGGCCGCAATAATCAATTTGAAGATGGGCATGTGACCTCTATATGTCTCTAAATCAATCTATGAGGTGACCAACACAACCTAGTTCATATCCATCACCTCTAAGCAAGCATCAAATCTAGCATCAGGATCGTAGATCATGCGATCACCATGGATAGGCAACCGCAATATCTGCCACAATCCTCCAAGGTCATTGGCGCCTCCCCCATCAGAAGGTGGAAGGACAAGGTCTCATTGTGCCATCTCTCACACATCATTGTCATCATAGCCAAATGTGTCCTCACAATAGGAGCATATATGGTATACCACAATCAAATCTCTCCTAGGTGCTCGTGACACAGCTCTGATAGATCACCCAAATTGCCCAATACTATGGGCTTGTGCTCTCTTGACATCAATGGTGGGAAGAATTCCTGAACCCATGAAGTGCACGGCATTAGGAAATCATCAAAATTTGAAGTTATTTGAAATTTTTGGCTTAGAAATCAAAAATGTGTCTCTATTTACAAATATGTCACTATATTCAAAATCCAAACAACAACGCTTGATGCATTTCAAAATTTAAATTGAAAAATGCATTACCATACAAGATGGCATCAGGATTTAGAATTTGGCCTAACCTAACCCTAAATTTTAAATCAAAAAGTGTGTCGCTGGACAAGACCGTGTCACTATTTAAAACTTTGAACCCCTGAATTTAAATCCAAAAAAGCATCACCTTAGACAAATGTGTCATTATATATAGTTTGGGCATTGCCGATTGAAGTTTGGGCATTGCTGATTGAAGTTTGGGCATCGCTATATAGCCCCCAAATTCTAAATTCTAATGCCTAATAAATGCATCAAAATTTCAAATTTCAAATCAAGTTTCAAATTACATACCGGTGGTCCTATGCCTAGAAGCTGTTAGAACTCAGAAAATCAATCAGAGATGTGTTAGGGAAGCTCACGACACACCATTTGATCAAAGGTTCAAAGCTCAAATTACAAGAAATCTTTAAATGTGAATGCACAAATGAATTGGAAATGACCCCTCTTGGCCTATTTAAATTAGAAATTAGGGTTTTTTGCCCTAATTTAACCTTATTAATGGCATTTATTATTATTTTCACCAATTTTTCCAATATGGACCTAATTTTGCATCATTTGTTTTTGCATTTTGGTATTATTCTTGCATCCTGGAACCTTTCTGAACTCCTTGGGGTAGCTTTTGAACTTTTATCAAGAAATCAACCCAAAATTTGAAATTTTCGCCTGATTTCTTGAGGGGCATGGAGTCAATTTTATTCTTCCATTGGGGCATCTAAAAAATTAGAATTTTTTTATTTTTTTATTTGGGCAGCATTTTTTTCCAAAAAGTGTTGTTCTTTAAACCGAAACAACAAGTACCTCACTTCAAAAAGGAGCAAAATTTAGACACTAAAAAAATGTCATAATCAATGTCATACACTCGAAACAAGTTTATTAACATAATTTCCTCTTTATCCATCCTTTTTTCTCTTAATTAATTCAATTAGCCTAGCTAATTAATTAATTACATCATTTTCATCCATTGGCCTAATTAATTAAATTGGGTTAATTCACCTCTTTTCACACTAACACTTCATCTCATTAAATTAAATAAATCAAAATATTTAATTTAATCTCCTAAGTCATCTTATTTAATTAAATAATCCTAAGTTAATTAAATATCATTTGACCCATCCCCTATTTATTAAATCATCTAATTTAATAAATATCTCTAATTCCTCTAATCCCCTAATTGCATAAATTAAACTAATTTTCCTCTAATCAAAGGGAATATTCTCATGGAATATTCTTTATCCTTTTGCATAATTAAAACTTTGTTTTAATTTGTGAATTAATCTTTTTCTTCATCCAAAAGGAATATTCTAAGGAGTATTCCCTCTCCTCCAATCAACTCACTTAGCTTCAAAAGAAAGTTAACCCTTCAACCTCCTAAACAAGTTACCTTTGACCTATGTGAGTAGGTCAAAAGTGTGTTTGTTTGAGGTAATTCTGAGCCTTTGATTAACTTTCATCATGCATTCTCATCTGTTGATGAGAATCCATGATCCATGCCTCTCATCTTCTTCATCTTGAACTATGGATTAAGCTTTGGATCTCAACCACCCATTCCTCATTTGCTCTCTTATAAATGGATCACTATTTGGAGATAAATAAGAGGGATCTTTGATTGCAAACTTATGTTGTTAAATTTACTCACATCCATACTCTCAATTTTCACACATTTAAATTATTTTTTGTTTATTTTAGTTGCATAATAGCTTAGAGCATCCATTAATGGCTTCCATGCATTCATCTTAGTTTGTAAATAAATTAGAGTTTCATATTGTAGCATTATTTTAGCTTAAATTAGCTTAGAAATTGCATAATTCGATCATTTATAGCATAAAATCATGGTAACTTAGCTTGCGTCATGTTCATTTTTTAGCATAATTTAGGTTTTCACACATCAAACACCATGGTTTCATCGATTCTCTTCCATAGAATCGGCTGAAACAAGCTCACTATCACAAGATTGGGAAAGGGTCATTGGTCCACATTGACACGACACCAATTCCACAATAGGGTAAATTTCAATAGATTAGAGTAGATGTTTTCTTTAAAGCTTGCATAAATTTAGCATGTTAGGTTTTTTGATAAAATGTTTACTTTCAATTTTTATTGATTTATTTCATTTAGATTTGAGTATTCGTGGATTCGTTATGCTTCAATTCTTCATGGATCAAGCATAATTAGGCCCATATAGGTATCCTCACATTGACACCCACAACTCATTGACATGGACCAACAAGGACCACTGATTATGGATTTATTCGAAAACAATGTCAAAGCAATCTTAGAATTCATGGGGCTCCACAACAACCTATCATGGGTAGATCATAAAGTAGATTTTGAGATAGATATAGACACAATGGCATACTCTGGGGAGACAATTGAATCCTTTAGTCACAAAATTGATAAAAATACAACTAACATACAGATCTTTGAGTGAAAATGATATTATGTCACTCTTTGATCCTAAAATAGTAAAAAGAAAGGACATATCCGAAGGTGAAAACCTCTTTGAGGAACCCAAGGATGAGGGATTCAATCTCCCCCTTAGTGCAATACATCCCAAAAATTCAGTAGTGCTAGCAAAAAAGGCCACTCCAGTCAATGTGGGAACAAAAGAAGCACCCAAGATCACTTTCTATGTTGAATCCTTATTGGATGAAGAACAAAAAAACCTTGAAGCATTCATGAAAGAGTGCAGAGTTAACTTTGCATGGTCATACATAGATATGTTGGGGCTTGATATAGAAGTGGTTGTACATCACTTAGCAGTCTATCCTAAAGCCAAACTAGTCAAGAAAAAGTTATGGAAGATGCACCCTCAGATACCCCATTTTGGTGAAACAAGAGTTAGAACAGCTTCTTGACATTGGATTCATCCAATCAATAGATTATCATGAGTGGGTTTCAAACTTGGTACCAGTCTCAAAACCCACTAGGGTTATCAAACTATGCATAGATTTCAGAGACTTAAACAAAGCATTCCCAAAGGATGATTTCCCTCTTCCTAACTTTGACCTCATTGTGGACTTAATGGTTGGGCATGAAATGCTATCACTAATGGATGTTTTTTGGGTTGTAATCAGATTGTGATTGCCAAGGAGGATCAACACAAAATTGCATTCCCTTGTCCATATGGAATCTATTGTTGGAACATGATGCCATTCGGGTTAAAGAATGCAGGAGCAACCTATTAAAGAGAAATGACCCTCATATTTTATGACATGATCCATAATTTTTTTGAAGATTATGTGGATGATATTTTGGAAAAATAAAATAAAATAAGTGAGCACATACAAGTCTTAGGACTCATCTTCGACAAGTTTGAAGAATACAAGGTATGACTAAATCAAAAAAAGTGTGTCTTTGGGGTTACATCAAGCAAACTCATTGGCTTTATCATATCTCAAAGAGGAATAGAAATTGATCCACAAAAAGATAAAATCCATCCTCAGCATGGAACCACCACAAACACTGAAGAAGATGAGAGTATTACAAGGAAGATTGCAGTCTATCAGAAGGTTCATAGGACAACTATCAAATTAAATCCACCCCTTTTCGCATCTTCTCCACAAAGGAATAACTCGCAAATGGGATGAGAAATGTGATAAAGCTTTCTAGTAGATCAAGGACTTCTTATTAACACCTCTAGTCTTAATTTCATCGATACCAAATAGACCACCAATCTTATATATCTCAGCAACATCAGCAGCAATAGGATCTCTTCTAGCAAAACATGATGAAAATGGAAAGAAAAGAGTTATCTATTACATTATTAGGACATTGGTGGGCTATGAAATGAACTATTCACCCATTGAAAAAAGCATGCCTACTAGTTGTTTTTCTTCACAAAAATTTAGACACTACATGTTGTCACTTGAAATCAAACTTATTGTAAAGATTAACCCATTGAAATACCTATTATCTAAAGAAAATCTCACTGGGTGAATAAGCAAATGGGTAATTATCGTAACTAAATTTGACATAGAGTATGTGAAGTGTAAGGAAATCAAAGGACAAGTAATCACAGACCAAATAGCAGATGGACCCATCTATGCAGAGAACCCTTTGATATCCGAGTTCCTTGATGAATCAATGTTCTTGGTCAATCTCACAAATTAGTGGAAGAGGTAATTTGATGGATCGTTCACTGAACATGGATCAGGAGCGGGTATTCTTTTCATCACCCCTCACGGTGATTGCATTCCAAAGTCATACAAGCTATTATTTCCATGTACCAACAACATTGCTAGGTATGAAGCCCTAATCATAGGTCTAAGGATAGCAATTTAATGTCATATACAAGAGATGAAAGTCTACGAGGACTCATAGCTGGTTATCAACAAATTCAATGATGGCTATCAAACTAAGGATGATAATCTTACTCCCTACAAGAGGATGGTAGATAATCTCAGAGATCTTTTCATAGAAATAACTTTTGAGAAAATTCCTTGAATAAACAACGGAGCAGCATATGCTATGACAACAATCAGATCATTGTTAGACATGGTGAACGTCCTTCAATGTGAATTCTTGGTAGAACAACTTCTTGTACCAACTTTCAAAAGCCTCGAGTCTAAATTTGTGTGTGTCATTGTTGGTCCTGGATCACCATGGTATCATGACATATTTATCTACCTTAGCAGAGGAACTTTCCCATCCAATATCACCTCCAACCTTAAAAATAATTTTCTCAAGAAGGTATCCCGATTCGTAATCCTAGGTGATACCCTTTATTGTCAAAGCATCGAAGGACCATTACTATGATGTCTTAACCAAGATGAAGACTTGACCACTTTAACATAAGTACATGATGCCATATGTGGTTTACATTCTAGCATTATGGCTTTAGCTAAAAAATTGTTGAGGATGGGGTACTATTGGCCAACTATGGAAAGAGAATCTCATCAATATGTGCAAAATTATGTCTAGTGTTAACAACATGGAGATCTAATTTATGCTTTAGCTTAGGAATTAAAATCACTAATTACACCCTGGCCTTTTTCATAGTGGGGACTTGACCTCATAGAAAAAATTACTCCAACCTCATCTAATGGCCACAAGTTTATCATAATAGCCATTGAGTACTTTACCAAGTGGGTTGAAGTCATTCCTATGACCTACATAATGGGGAAGAAAATTTCCAAATTTATCTTGAATTACCTAATCTTTCATTACGATGTTCCGCAAACCCTTATCTCTAATAAAAAAACACCCTTTAAGAATATGGATGTGAAAGAGCTATGTCAAAGATTCAACATCCAACACTAATTCTCTACCTCGTATTATCCCCAGGGCAATGGTCAAGCTGAGGCTACAAACAAGACCATCCTAAAAAATCCTTGAGAAAATTGTCTATGAAGTTGGTCATGACTGGCATCTATAGTTGAATCTCACTCTCTAGGCCTATTGAACAAATATCCATACACCCATAGGTACAACCCCTTTCTCATTGGTCTATGGATCAGAATCCATTTTTCCTATTGAGGTTGAACTTCCATCACTGTGAGTGTCACTAAAAAACCTAATCACCGATGAAGAATACAGAGTCTCTCGGTTGAATGAGCTAGAATTCTTGGATGAGTGTCATCTTGACACCCTCAATCACTTGCAATTCTAACAAGAAGATCAAATGTTGATTTTTCTAGGTAGGGGATCTTTTTCTAAAGAAAAATCAGAAGAATCTACCAGATCAAGAAAGTAAAGGAAAGTTTGAGCCTAACTAGTTGGGTCCCTTTGCCATCACAACAAGCTATGGATCAGGGGTATATCAGCTATCGACACTTGAAGGTGAATCCTTGTAGGAGCCAACTAATAGCTTGCATCTCAAAAAAAATTATGCCTAGTCTTAAAGGGTGTAAAATCTGAAAATACAAAAAAAATAAAAAATGATCAAAAAAGAAAGAAAGAGAAAAATGATTGAAAAAGAAAAAAAATCATCCTCTAGTAAAAACCACTTTGGTGGTGCTTTGGGAAAGTACCTTGGTGAAAATGTGGCAAATAGACACCTCACGTAAATAAAGCACCTCCATCTATTCATTGGATCTTTATCCTATCATTCTTCAAATCACCCTCCATCCATCGCATCACTCATCCTATTTATTCCATCACCCATCTTTGTCTTTATCATAGCTTGATGTTGTGAAGTCTTTTATCCCTTTAGTACTACTTGGCATATTCCTAAGGTCAATTTTTTCTTCCTATAACGAGGTAGTCTATTGTATCACACTCGGGGCAATTCATTATGGATCATATCAGGTTCTTGTATATCTTAAGGTTATTTGAAACCTCATCGAAAATCCAAAAACATTTGTAAAACTTCATCAAAAAAATCTAAAAACATCAAAATCCTGTATAGCTAAAATCCAAAAACATTCATAGAATTGTAAAGCCAAAATCTAAAACATCCAAATCACATCAAAAACCCTAAAAAAGTCAAAACATCGAAAATGCAAAAAGCAATACCCTATTGTTGAACTACGTCATCTCTGAGCTTGAACGTAGGAAAGGCCATCATTGATGTGCCCCCGAGACACCCTAGGTCAATCTTTAGGATTTTGTCATAATAAAGCGACATCCTTTCATTTGTTAATATCTCATCTAATAATAAGTCGAGTCGATCAAACTACGTGGTCTTTGCATGTATAACATAGGAAAGGCTTATCTTTGATCAGCCCTCAAGGCCCTAGGATAGGTCCTTTGGGTTAGGTTCTTGGTCGAAACTCTCATAAAATCCCTAAACATTCAAATATCTCAAAAAGCTCTAAACATTTAAATATCAAAAAATCCTAAACATCCAAATATCTTAGAAAATCCTTAAACAGTCAAATATCGGAAAACCCCTAAATATTTGAAAACTTAGAAAAATCCAAAACACCAAAAAATATTTGAAAACCTTAAACAACCTCAAATAATATAAAACCAAAACATTCACAGAAACTCTAAAAAAGACTAAAAATAACCTCAAAACATTTTCAAAATAAAAAAAACATTAAAATATTCCAAAAAATCCAAAACCATCCATCCCATCTTGCTTTCACCCGTAGTAAATCTTTATCCATAATAAATCAAGGGTCACTTTCAACCTTTGGTAAAATAAGTAGAAATCAACTATAGCAAGTCATAAAGTGAGAACTTAAGTGTCAAAATCTAAAGTCTAGATCATAGGTAAGTGCATCAGTGGAGTCTATATCAGCAGCTTATTATAAATCTCATCATCATCCTAACATCTAATAACCCTCTGATCAACATGTCCTAAGATGTATCCTTCTTGTGATGGACATCAGTATCAAAAATCAACTTAGCTAAGCTAAATTGGTAAGACATATAAATAACACTAACTATTTGTCTTTGATCTTTTCTTTTGATTTATCTTAATGACCCATTCTGAGGACCTCTCACTGATGTCTATCAAAATGATTTAGAGATAAATGAAAGGGGAATTGATCATTATCTTTCATTTGTTGTGCTTGTGGTTATTCTTGTAAAATAATCTTGGCGCATACTTTCTTAGTTGTGTTTAGGAAGGTTGTTTGGAGTACATTTTTTACTATTGTGTATGCTTTGGTCCAATGTATTCTAAACTTCTAACTTACATTCCAATGAGGTTTATGTATTTCAAGGTGTGAACAAAAACTATCCTATCTATTTGCAGAGTCAAAGTCCATTACACTAGATACAACACCATCCTGGTTATCAATACCTTGATGCATTGTGTCTATGTGCTATATCAAACAATAAAGAATGATGTAAAATACCAATCCATGTTGGCATATGGCTTGTAAGTGTTTTCATTGATGGCAACCTAAGTCATGCATCTGATCTATAGTACAACTTTGGCTTACATCGATAGAACAGGGTAAACAATAGGGCATCTAGTTATAAGCATAAAAGTTGATTTGAACATCTCACTGGACTTTTATTTTGGGTTGTGGATCTCTGAGGAATGTTTTTTTATTTTTTTTAATTCTTATTCATGAAGTATACTAATGCACATTCACTGGTACATGATCTAGGAGATCTAGTACACTAATCTATTGATTATCTATGTTAGAAGGCCAACCTAGAAAATACAGTAATCGCAGATGTATAAGGAGTAATTAATTAAATTTTTTCGTGCTCTATTATGTTTTTAAGGTCCTCTCTTTGTCTTAAATGACTTTTTACGATACGCATCAAGAATTAGTGGTGGATCTGGCCAACATTTGAGAAGAAAATGAATTATGAAGACGACATGTGAATGATCAAATCCTTGACAATGGATATATATATGAGATCGGTTTTATCATTATGTGTGTTTCATATGGTGTAGAAGTATGAGAAGATAGTTACTATGTGGAATGTGAATATGGTGCAAAATTCAGTAGAGTAATATTGCGAGTTTGTCTATATGTGATGTGAAGAGAAGAAAAGAGCATAATAGAGAAGAGCGAAGTGTAGAGTCAAAAAGAAGATCCAGAATGAAATCTATGAGCTTCATCAGAACTGTAACTTGGCATGAATAGATGCTACTATCTCAGCTCATCTTTTAGGTAGTTTTAATCTAAAATTTTGTAAGGCAGTGAGGCTTCTCTTTGAGCAGTGAGCTCTAGGTAGTATGCCTGAATGCAAGTGCATTCCTTTTTGTAAAAAATTATTTGAGTACTCAAATTGTGGATTAACCTCCACCGTGGTTTTTCCACTAACAGGGTTTCCATGCAAAAATCTCTATTTTATGGTGTTATGAATGTTTCCTTTGAATGCTTGCATTTTCTTTTAATGTAATGAAAGAATGGTTGAGTTTCAACTTAGTAAAGTTAAGATTTGTTGAACATTGATTCACCCCCCCTCTCAGTGTTCCCTTGAGTCCAACAATTGGTATCAGAGCTTCTAGTTCCTCGAAAAAATTTTAGAACCTTGACATGGATCTTGGAATGTGATGGACTCTGGTAGTCTTTAGCAACATCTTTTGGTGGCACTTGATGACCTCGATCAGTCTCAAGAAGAAGTCCATGAATTGAAAGAAAATCTTAGGGATGCTAAGAAATCCATTCAGTCATTAAAGGATCATATTATTGAATCCAGGGAGAAAATGAAGGATCTATGTGATCATATCAAGCAACAAGAGAGTGAAAACATGGATGATGCTCACCTGAATCAGACCTTGAAGGAAATAACTAAAGAATGTGAAAATCTTGCCAGAGAAAATGCTACCCCAAAGCATGAGATGGAAGCTATGGTGATGAAGTTGACTAAAGAGATTGAAGAAAGGAAGAATGAAGAGAATCTAGCTCATTCCTTAAAAGAGAAATATAATGAACACAAAAGAATGAATGAATGAAGAATTCACTCAGCTGGAAAGAGAACTGCAATGATCTAGAAACAATGAAGAATAACTTGGTAAGCAGATTGTTATCCTTAGAAATGAACTTACCATTGCAAATTAGTACAAAGAAAAGTTTAAAATCAGTTCAGTAAAGCTTGATGAGTTGACTCAAGGAAAAAAGAGTGGAAATGATAAGAGAGTTCTTGGATATGAAAAAGGAGAAAGTTCCAAACCTAGATAGAAGAATTTCATACAAGAAAACCTGATGAACAAAGTTGGAAGGTATCCTATAAGACAGCCTAATGCTCAAAAATTTAATGGATACTATTTTTCTTGCAATAAATTTGGCCATATGGCTACTCAGTGTAGAAGTAATATGAAATCAATAGATTCATCATTTTTTGGTTAGTGTTTCAAATGCAAAAGGTTTGGTCATAAATAAAATGAATGGAGAAATATATCAAACTACTATGTCAATAGAAAAAATGTTGAATGTTACACATGTGGAAGACTTGGTAATATTGCTAATCAATGTAGATCAAGAAGAAATCAATGGAATGATTGGTTTGGACAAGGAAGCACTATGTGCTACAATTGCAATAAGTTTGGTCACACTGCAAGATTCTGTAGAAACAAAAATGTGGATAGAAGAGGTCCAGTATACAGAGGTAGAAATATACAGGGAAATGATGAAGGAAAAGTGACTATAGATGAGATAAGATACGAGATGAAGAAGACATGGGTAAGGAAGAATGATTCTGATGTTGGAAATGGTTCTACACCAGAACCTGTTTCTGGTAATACTTTCGATAATTGATTTTAGGCCACTGGCCTAGGGGGAGTTTTTCAAGAAAATATTTCTTCACTTGTTTTTGGATGGTATCGGAACGCGAAGAATGGTTAAGAAGGTGCATTTATAATGTATAGAGATTTTGGAGAACTTTCACAAGAAAATTTAGAGAATTCATACGTCAGCAGGGAATTTTTCTCTCACTGTCTGAGAAAATAGAGCACCTAGAAAACTTAGGGAAAATGTATTTATTGCACGTGTGCAAGCTATAAAATTCAAGTTGGAACCATCATTTTTCACCCTTCATCAAAGAAGAGAAGAAGGAGAGTACTCACTAGAAGAATTTTGTAGCAAAGAAGTTGATTCGCTCTCGAAACGTGAAATCTATCAAGTATTTCAATTTCCTTCAAAATTTTCATACAATTTAGTGTGTGGTTGTTAAACCTAAGTGCGAAAGGAAAATGGAACAAATCAAGAGGACAATAATTTTGGATGAATACAATAGTGGAAAGATTAGGTCCAGGAGGAATTTGTTATTACCCAACGAATTGAAACAATTTAGAGAAGCCAAACATGGAAATTTGGATATTTGAAATGAGTTTTTGTACTTTGGGAATGTGGAATTTGTCAAATTCATCTTGAGAAGATTGCATGATGATACTTTAGCTTTGGAAAAACCCTACATCATCTCAAAGGAGTTAATTGAGAATTTGACTGGATTATGCAAAGTCGGAGACATACCAAGGAAGAAATCCATCTATAACAAGGAAGTTGAAACCCTAACTAGAATAATTAGAGATCAGAGGGCACTGATAATTGCGACAATCAAGAATCTTGTTACAAAATACATTACGAATGGGATTTCATATAAATTATTTTTCAGAAATCGAGAATGAGCGACCTCGGCTAGTGCAGTCTATATTTCTCACAAGATGATAATCGAAGGTCAGGACTTTGACCTATATGGATTGAAAAAGGATTAGCTAATGGAGAATGTGAAACTAAAAAAAGAAATAGGCTACCCTTTCAGGTTTGGTACTCTAATTATATGCTTAGTAATTTATTTCTTGAATTGTTTGCCAAAAATCAACAATGTGGTGTGGAATGCAAACGAACCGGTTTGTAGTCAAATATACTCATACTCTAGGAGCTTGGCTGATTGGGATATAGAATTTGAAAATTTCTTTAAGAATGTGCTTGGAAAGTGTGGTTCAATCAATATTTTCCTTCTGGTAACAACAATTGAAGTTGGTTCCTCTTCTGGTGGCATGGATAAAAAGTAGAAAAGATAAAAAGAAGTTGTTGAATACAACCCTCTAGAATACAATGTTCCCATAATTGAGGGAAAAGGTAAAGAAAAGGAGATTGTGGATATTCCAGACAAATAATTTGATGAAGAAACTGAGGACCCACAAAAAAATGAATCAGAACCAGAAAAAGCCAGTGAGGAAAAAGATGATCTGTCAAAGGAAAAACTATAGCAGCTTATTCAGGAAGAAGGTGGAATATAGAAGATCACTAAGTTATGGTTTTTTAGACCATCATATGATCAAGATATTATTTTAAGTGTACTAAATTCTCATTTTGAGCATTGCAAGATCAAATTGGAAAGCTTGCATAACATTCTACTTGAGGAAATGATTGAATGCAGTAAAGAAACAATGAACTCTGAAGATAAAGACAAAGAAGAAGGCGAAGTTATCTCCCACTTTAAGGATCAATTTAGAGTATCACTTACCAAAATAAAGAAGAAAATGAATGAATTGAGGCAATGCATAAATTCAGCTAATAACATCTACAACTATTGCATCCATTGGCCTCATGTTGTTAGTAATTACAAAGAAAAATTGGAACAGATTGAAACAGAGTTGAATGGTATTGGGAAAAGCTTTGACATGTTTCAGGATCACGATGGCACTATCAAAAAAATAATTTTGGAGTTACAGTATCACACCAAAATTCAATTCACCAAGAACACACTTGTTGATACTTTTTGGAAGGTGAAGGATCTAATCGGATGCCGATCGGAGCAGATGGTGGAGATTTTAAGGAAAGGTGAGAAACTAGAAATAGCAATTACAATTCTAGAATCTCTTTTTTTTTTTATCATTATCATTGGGATCACAGTAGATGCATGGAAGAAATTCCTTCCAGAAAAGAAGAAAAATCATAAGATAATTTTCTAAAGTAGTAGTCAATTGTTTTCAAATTTTTGAAATTTTGGTCTAAGGGGGAGAATTTTCGGTATATATAATCGCGAGTTTTGAAGATTATGAACATATTCTTTGTCTTTTTGGCATATGGTTTCTAATATTTTTCATTTATGTAAAAGGGGGAGAGAATGTAGTGAAAAATGCTTGATAAATCTTAGGAGGAGAGAGTGCAGCAAAGCTTGGAATCATACTTATAATGATTCCAATGCTTAGTCATTTTTCACTAAGTGTTGCCATAAATGCCAAAGGGTGAGATTTTTGGAATATGGCTTGTAAGTGTTGTCATTGATGGAAACCTAATTCATGCATCTGATCTATAGTACAAATTTGGTTTACACCAGCAGAACAAGGTAAAGAATAGGGCATCCAGTTATAAGCATAAAAGTTGATCTGAAGTTCTCACCAGACTATTATTTTGGGTTGTGGATCTCTGAGAAAGGTTTGTTGATTTTTTTTAATGCTTATTCATGAATTATATTGATGTGCATTCACTGGTACGTGATCTAGGAGATCCGATACACTAATTTGTTGATTATATGTGCTAGAAGGTCGACCTGGTGAATATAGTAATTGTGGATGTATAAGGAGTAATTAATTAAATGTTTTCATGCTCTATTATGTTTTTTTAGGTCCTCTCTTTATCTTAACCAACTTTGGAGGATACACATAAAGAATTAGTGGTGGATCTGACCGACATTTGAGAAGAACTTAATGTTTTATGAAGCCGACATGTGAATGATCAAATCCTTGATAGCGGATATATATATGAGATCGGTTTTATAATTTTGTGTGTTTTGTATGGTGTAGAAGTTTGAGAAGATAGTGAATATGTGGAACAAAAATATGGTGTGAAATTCAGTAAAGTAATAGTGCAAGTTTTTCTATATGTGATGCGAAGAGTAGAAAAGAGCATAACAGAGCAAAGCAATGTGCAGAGTCAAAAAGAAGATCCAGAATAAAATCTATTAGCTTCACTAGAATGGTAACCTGGCATGAATAGATGCTACTATCTCAGTTCATCCTTCAGATGGTTTTAATCTAAAATTTTGTAAGGCAGTGAGCTCTAGGCACTGTGCCTGAATGCAAGTGCATTCCATTTTGTAAAACTTTATTTGAGTACTCAAATTATGGATTAACCTCCACCATGGTTTTTCCCCTAACAGGGTTTCCATGCAAAAATCTTTGTGTTATAGTGTTATGAATATTTTCTTTGAATTCTTGCATTTTTCTTTTCATGTAATGACAGAATGGTTGAGTTTCAGCTTAATAAAGTTAAGATTTGTTGAACACTTATTCACCCCCCCTCTTAGTGGTCCCTTGAGTCCAACAATCCCAATATTTGAGAAAATCATCATCATGATGCACTTATTAGATCACCATCTCTAATAAAGTATTGGAGGATCATAGACTTGTTGGATATTTTGAAGCAATCATCAAAATCAATGGTCATTCACCTTGTTTCTTCTATATTCTTTATGTGCTAACCTGGTACAATGAAATTCAACAAAAACATCATCATTGCATCCATTCTACATCATATATCTCATAATCATAGCATATCATGAATCAAACATCTTGCATCATTATTATTATTTAAGTTGTGGCAAATAATATAGATTTATTATTCTAAGCATCTTAAATCATTGCATAACATACATCGCATTATCATATCATAAGCATAAGCATCTGCACTATCCATCCATATGCATAGATCATCATCTCATCATAAAATTTCATAAGAAAATACACAAAAATAAATGAATCCATAATGTATTTTCATATCATAACATTAATCCCATAACATATCATGAAAAGATACTTAAAATGAATTAACATTGCATCCATCCATTGCATTACATCACATACCATCACACATCATCACATAAGCATAAATAAAATGCATCCATACATGATAAAATATAAAAGCATGCCACATCTCACATCATATGCATCCATATAATCATAAGCATGAAATAAGATCAAAGGTGTTTATACACTTGAGCTAGCCCTAATGGCTGCTCTTCTCTCCAGTGTGTCTCTCTGGTCTATCCTTAGCCCTAGGTCGTGCATAACTCCTCTATGAGTAGTCAGGCTGTCTAAGTGCATGTGGAACATCTTAATGATAATGCATCCTATAATAGGCTACCTTAGTCACAACCTCTATATAGCATGGCAGATACAGTCCTGCTCTGTGTAGCCACTGTCATCACCTCTATTTGTTGGCAGCGACCGATCTCCTGGTCTCTCTCGGTAGTCACGGCCTGTAACTACTACCTCACATGATCTCTCTCCATAGTAATGGTAATAACTTACTTCCATGCCTAATCCTGCTCAACCTTCATCTGGATCTACATCAGCCTTTAGAATGATCGATTAGAGCATAACAATATGCTCCCAAACCCAAATATGAAGAAAGGTAACCCCTATGCCAATAGTTCTATCGTCGCAGTAGAAGAAGTCATGCATATCATGATACAACAAGGCCAACATCAGAAACCCCCATCCAAACTATGTCCTCCTATAGAGAATCTGATTCCATGCCAAGCCCCATCCTAGTTTAAATCCTCTACTTCATCGATTTGGAGTGACCAAACCTAAAATGATGGTTGCGACTATCAATCTAAAAGTGGGAAATCAGCCTTTATACATCTTGAGGTCGATCTATGAAGAGGATAGAACGATGTCCTCAATCTTTGTCACCTCATGAAAAGCATCATATCCAACGTCGATGTCATATATCACACGCTTTCCATGTATCAACAAATGTAATATCTGCCATACATCCTCTAATGTCACCATTGTCTTTCCTATCGAAAGGTGGAATGATGAAGTTTCATTGTTCCATCGCTTGTACAACATGGTCATCATAGCTAGATGTGTCTAGACGATGGGCATATATGCAATGTACCATAGGCCAATCTCTCCCAGGTGTTCCTGGTGCAACTCAAATAAATCACCAAGTCTATCTAGAATTGTGGGTCGGTGCTCACAAGACATCAAGGGTGAAATGACCTCCTACACTCACGAAGCGCATGACATAAAAAATCAAAAATAAATTGAGTTAGTTTGGAATTTTCAACTCCAAAATGACAGTAGCATCACTAATTACAATAGCATTTCTATATTTCAAATTCCAAATTGCAATGCCCAATGACATTCAAATTAAAAATCACAAATCATGTCGCTAGAAACATATGCGTCATGATTTAAACTTTGGAAAACCTAACTCTAATTTTCAAATCAAGAATTATGTTGCTATATACATATGCATCATAATTTAAAATTGTGAACTATGTCGCTATATACATATGTGTCGTGAAAATTCAATTTAGCATCGTTGATTCTCAAATGGGCGTCACCATATAGCAATGCCACCAACATTTAAATTTTAAAGAGCAATAAATGCATCAAAAAGTCAAATTTCAAATCAAGTTTTGGATCACATACTGGTGGTTTTGTGCCTAGGAGCCTCTGGTGCTCTTGAACTAAGTTGAAAATGTGTCGTGGAATCTCTCATCATGCCATTTCATTAGAGGGTCAGAGCTTAAAATGCAAGAATCTCTAAGGTGTGAATGCACAAATGAATTAAAAGTGACCATTCTTGGCTTATTTATACATCAAAATTAGGGTTTTTTCCCCTAATTTAAACTTCAAGCTAGGGTTTATCATAATTTTCATTAATTTTTCCAATCTAAATCTTATTTTGCATCACTTTTTATGTTTTTGGCATAATTCTTACATCCTAGAACCTTTCTGGACCCCTGGGGAGGCTTTTCCCCTTTGTCGAGAAATCAACCCAAAATTCAAAATTTATGCCCAATTTCTTGAGGGGCCAAAGAATCAGCTTAACCCTTCAGCAGTGGGGCATCTAAAAATCAGAAAAAATATATTTTTTGATCTTAGCAACAATTTTTAATCCAAAGAGCATTAGTCTTTGAACCGAAGCAACGAGTACCTCGCTTCAAAGAGGGGAAAAATGTAGACATTGAAAAATGTCTCGAATGATATCATGCACTCGAATCAGGTATACTAACATCATTTCCTCTCAAAACCTATCCTTTTTTTTTTTAATAGATTAAATTAGTGTAGTTATTTAATTAATTGCATCATTTGGATCTATTAACCTAATTCATCAAATCAGGTTAATTGACCCCCTTTCATGCTAACATTTCATCTCATTAAATTAAATAAATCAAAGTATTTATTTTAATTCCCTAAGTCTACCCATTTAATTAAATAACCCTAAGTTATTTAATTAAATATCATTTAACCTTTTTTCCCATTCATTAAATCATTTAATTTAATGAATATCACTTCATTCTTCTAATTCCCCTAATTGCATAACTAAACCTTGTTTAATTAGAAATTATCTAGTTAATCCAATTCCTCCCACTTGCAAGGGAATATTCCCACCACTTTTGCACAATTAATTTTTTTTACTTAGAAAAATATCTATTACCTCATCCATGAATATTCAAAAGAATATTCTTTCTCCTCCAATCATTTAAGAAAGGGAATATTCTAACTTAGCTTCAAGTGTAAGTTGCCTTGTAACTTCTTGTGCAAGTTAACTTTTGACCTCTTATACAGGTCAAAAATGTGCTTGTTTGGAAGGAATGAGAACCCTTGATTATATCTCATCTTGCATTCTCACCTGTTGATGAGAATCCATGATCCATGATCCATGTTTCCTATTTCCTCCATCCTTGACCATTGATTAGTTTTTTCAATCTCAACCCTCCATTTCTCATTCACTTTCCTATAAATAGGTCACTATTTGGAGACAGATGGAATCATCTCTCAAAATCAAACTTATGTTGTTGAAATCACTCACACTCATACTTTGCATAAATTTAGTATATTTTAGTTTAAATTAGTTGCATAATAGCTTAGCTTCCATTAATGGCTTCCATGCATACATTTAGTTAATTAGAGAACTAGCGTTTGAATCTTTTTAGTTTAAATCTCATTTAAATTAGTTTATAAATTGTATATCATCATCTTTTAGCATAAAATCAATATTAGATTAACTCTTGCATCATACTCATTTTAGCATAGATCATGGTTTGATCCATATATCACAACGGTTTCATCGATTCTCTTCAATAGAATCGATTAAAACAAACTCACTGATCAAGGGATTGGAAAAGGGTTGTTGTTCCACATCAACACGACACCAATTCCAAAACAGGATAAGTTTCAAATGGATTAGAGTATACATTTAAACTCTTTCTTAGTTTAGAATGTTTAGTTTAACTTTCATTTGAATGATCTTGTTTAAGATTGAGTATTAGTGGCTTCGTTATGGTTTGATTCTTCATAGATCAAGCGTAATCGACCCATATTAATATCCTCAGTCGATAATGCATAAGTGCATGAAGGAGGCAAATTTCATCATGGTAAGCTTATCTTGTATCTTACTTTTCAAATTCTCTATGAACATCTTTTGAAGGTGAGGATTAGGGACCTTTACATCAATTTGGAAATAAATCAACTGATATCGTGAAATAAAATCATTAATCTTTTCTTCTTCTTTTTTCTTATATCTCATAAAATTGGTCAAGGTCATCTTAGGAGTCATATGCACTTGGAAATGGTTTATAAAGGCCTCAACAAGTTCATTGAATGAATGAATTGAGTTGTTCAGTAATGAAGAAAACTACTCTAAGATAGTATCCTTCAAGGATCTAGGGAAAAGTTTAGTCAAGATTTTTTAGTCAAGGACAAATTCACTACATAAGGTGGTATAAGCAGAAACATGATTAGAAGGATCTCCTTTCTCGACATATTTTTTGAATCTAGACACCTCTACACCTTGTGGCATCGGTGTTCACAATATCTCCAAGGACAAGGGACTGCTTTTGACATAATATGTAGGTGGGCCATTTTGATTTTGGTGGATGGTAGAAACTTGATTTTGAAGGGATGAAACGGTTTGCAATAGTTGGTTTGTGAGAGGGTCATTAATTGTATTATGAGATGGAGGTGAAAAAGGTAAAGTTGTGTATGTGTTCAAGGGACAAGTGGATGGAATACTTATAGGTGGTAAGGTGGTAGGAGATATGACGTACAATGCCACAAAGGTACTAGGGATGCTAGAGGAAATTCCCAAGGAAGGAATCACATTACAAGTAGGTTGCATTGTTATTGTGACTTGAGGGTTGTTATAGGTAGGAATAGAGGTAATTGTTGTGACGGGATGAATTTGAGTTCCTCCTTGGCTTTGAACATTGTTCACATTTTGAGAATGACTAGTGGTTGAGTTGAGATGTTTGCCAAAGATTTGAACTATGTTATGCATAAGGTCAAGTCTATCTTCACTTTCAAGCATTCAATGAAAGTTATGTATAGTAGGGATAACAGTGGTTGAAATGTTGTCATTTCTCACTTGATGTTGTAGGTTTGCTAAGTCTTCATGAATTTTGATTATGTTTTCTTTCGGAACAATATCAACCCTTATTTTAGCATGTGTGACACTACTTGAAGGCAATAAGTTGTTAAGAGTATGATCCATACCTAGTGAACTAGTGTCCATACTAGGAGTGAAAGAGCTAGATAACCCAAGATCCACAACGATTGTGCTATCATGGGAAGACATGAGTCTCGAAACTCATCTCACTATAGTATTAGCAATAGGACACCAAGTAGAAATTCTCATGTAAGGGATATTAAATGCAAGATGAATGCAAATTAAATTTAAGCTAAGTGCAATGAAATGAATATAATAGAAACTCTGTAAACTAAAACAAAAAGTTAACCATAACAAACAAGAGCACAAAAAAAAAGTTTTGAATTTTTGAAAATATATTTTAAAATCTGCACTGGGACTAAATTTCCCAAAGGGCGTATGGGTCTCAATGAGGGTTTTTTCACAATTTAAAAAAAAAATTAAGTGTTTTTTGTGAATTTTATGTTGTATGATTTGTAACCTAAATGGAAATGCAAATTTTATATGATCCGAGATGAAAAAGTTCAACCTATATGCACTTTCACTAGAATGCAAGAATAAGAAACCCAAGAATTCCAATTAACTAATGCAAACCCTAATGCAATGTTAATGCAAGCAAGATCTAGGATGATGCACTCTAAATCAGAATTATGATGTTCTAAATGCAGGTTCGCCAAAATGAAAGGAAGGACAATGAGGTGGATTTGCTTCTTATGGTTTAGGACATAGAGCAAACTCACTTCCCAATCATTTCATTGAAGGAAACCCTAGATGTATCAATCTAAGATATAAAAAGGGGAAAGAGATCTTGCAATAGGGTTGTCCTAGAGGCTGATTATAAACTAATGAGGGGTTCACCACCAAGATAGGGTGTGGAAAGACTAATGAAATGAAAGTATTAATGTTTAAACCTGATGCAATGCAAACTTTTACTAAATGACCTAGAAAAGCATGTAAAACAAAATAAAAAGCTAAGAGATGAAAAGTGTGCACTTAAAAAACTAAAGAGGACTGGATGAAGCTCTGAAATCTAAAAATGTTGATTTTAATGTTGATTGGGACTCATATGCCAGTTTAGGCAATTTAGTCCTAGATTAGGGTTTCTAGGCAGAAACTAAAATCTAGCAAAAGGGTGTCTGGAACTGTAGAAATCTAGAAATTTGACCAAATTGGGACACATACGCCAGGAGTGGCATATCAATCCAATTAGGTTTTTTTGGAAATTCAAAGTCTGATTATGCTCTTCTATGTCTACTATGTCCTTCCCAATTGATTTTCAGATCTAAATCTCTGATTTGCAACCTGTAGATGTTCTCCAAGGATCTTCAATGGAAGGTGACAACTTTGACAACTTTGAACAATATGAAAACTTTCTCCAAACTTTCTCTTCAATGTGTCTTCAACCTAGACCTACAAATCATACACTAAAGAGAGGGAAAAAAAAAAAATTGTTAGTGAAAAGGGGTTTGCGTTGGTCAAACCTCATTTTGGTAATCAAACCTTGTAATGAAATGAAATAGGAATGAAGAATGGTGAATGAATAAAATTTGATGTTGCAACTCACCAAACCCTAGCAATAAAGTATTGCAAACATGTATGAAATGGCTCCAATGGATGTAGATCTTGTCTCTTGCTTGAATATGATAGATCTTGAATTGAATGCTAGCTTGAATCATGAAAATCTACATCACAATTGTTAGCTCCAAAATAAACATGATGCATTATGACTTTGACATGATGCTTCATACTTGAATAATTCTCTAAAATACTTGATAATCAAATCTTGAAGACTCTTGAATGCTCTTATGAATGCTTGAATTCTCTTGTTAATTCAAAATTTCTATGATGAAATCTCTCACAAAAGTCTTAGGTGAAAATGAGTGAAAGAACCTTGTATTTATACTTAATTATGCCAAATTTCCCAAAATTACAACACTACAAGCCAACATTAGATCTAGGAGAATAAAATCCCATCAAGAATTTGAATTAAATTTGATTTTGGGCCACATGGGACTCATATTCCCAAGGTGGCGTATGAGTCCCAAATCACTAAATCTAGGCCACACAACCTAAAAATACCTAAATTATGATTGGATGTTGATTTATGTAGGGATTATGCTTTAAAATATGCACTAATTAAGGCTTGTGGGTGTAAAATATGGCCAATTGAAGAATAAAGAAACCCAATTATTTAATAAAACCCTAGAAAAGTGTGAAAGTGTGTTACAAAACTTTACAACACTCTAAACAAGGCATAATCAAGGTACATTTTAGTTAAAAAGAGGTTCATTAGGCTCAATTAATTAATAAAAACCTTAGGAAAATGTGAAAGTGTGTTACAACACTTTACAACACCTTAACAAGGTATAGCTTAAGTTCATTTAGTTCACAAGGACCCAATACCTAATGTGAGTGCGTCAAACACATTACAACACTAAATCAGGGCAACATTTAAAAGCTTAATTTAACAAGGAGGACCCAAACAAGTGTTTAAATATCACAGAAGAAAATTTTCAACACTACATATATATATATATATATATAGAGAGAGAGAGAGAGAGAGAGAGAAATAGAAGGAGAGGGAGGGGAGATAGAGAGATATAGAGAGGGAAGGAGGGAGGGAGGGAGGGAGGAAGGGACAGATGGACATGTAGAGAGGTAGTTCTTGAGCTCAAGGGATAGAGTCAGATAACAGGATGGAGATAGTGACAGAGAGAGGTCTAGAGCATAAGAGATGAAAATGAGTGAGATCGGGAGAGAAAGACGATACAACTTGTTGATTACTAAAATTTGACCTCCTGATTACTGAAATTGGACATGCTAATTACTAAAATTTGACTAAGTCTAAAAATTTATAAGATCTTCCAAAAAATAGAATTTTCATTATAACTCCAAGAGATCCTAAATCACTCTCAAACATCCTACAACTATATACATGAAATATAAATTAAATTATAAGAAATTAAATGTCCATATGTAAATTTCAACTTATACTTTCATGTATATAGTTTCCTTGATAGAGAAAGAAAAAGACATAGACAAAAAAAAAGAGTTCAAAAAATGCATTCCAAAAAGTCATACTTCACGTTTGGTAATCGCCAAATGATGCACTTCATTTAGGTAGTGCCAAATTTAGTGCGTGCCAAATGATTTGCATCGGGAAATACTAGACCAAACAGTTGGGTTTTTCTTTCCAAGCATCCAACCCAAAGGGTTGGATGACAATTTCATTCCAAGGATGTGATTTTGTGAAAGTGTAAAAAAAATTCACTTATTTGAACGTGCTAATTGTTAAGTTTGCATGTCTTTCAATGAAAGTTTATAAAAAAATGTGATGGTGTTAGGCTCTCTCTCTTACCTATATAACCATATTTTTTTTAAACATTTTGATTATGTTAAGTTTTTCAACTATAACTTCTCTTATTAGTGCCTTCGTTTTTTTTTTTTAAACCAAAATGTACTAGTTTTGGTATAGATTTTTATTCGTTCATCAAATTTTGAAACAAATTAAAATTTTATAAACTAGACTCCATTCTACACAATGAAAAATAATAATTTTCAATTAGTTATCAAAAATTTTAGGGGCAGCACACTCAAATTTAAGCTTTTCAAGATGTTTCTACTTCAAAAATTCATAAAATACTATATATTCATTAAAAAAATAGCCAAAAAAACTGAGATAAACTACATGGTGTTAGCTAATTTCTCATAGTTTGGAATTTTGAAATTCTAAAAAAAATTGACTTTTTAGAGAGGCCACAACAAACGTTGTGTTTTTTTGATAAAAAAGGACCACTTTTCGTGGCCCCCCTTTTTGAAACCCTCAATCTTCATTATTCTTAAAAAAAAATAGTAGCTTAGAAAGTATATTCAGAGCACTACAACTCTTGTTCTTGTTGCATCTTCAAATTTTGAGTATAACTATCTTCATTTTCTCATGAACATCAGACTTTGTTGATTCTAGAAAAAAGTGGCATCTTAAGAGCCATTATTGTGTCACAACTTGGTGCACTTACCCTGCTTTTGGATTCCTTTCCAATTGCATGTCCAAGTTGGTTCTTTTTTTTCTCTTCATTTTTATTTGTTCCTTGCTTGCTTGTTACCATTTGTGCATGTTTTGGTTTATTTTTCTTATATTTTCACTTGTTTTCTTTACGCGTTTTATGTGTTCTTTTTTTAATTTGGGCGTCATCCAATTTTTTCCCCTCTTTTGAGGGTTTACATTGTAGGGTTGTGAATGGAGTTTTCACCCTTCTTGTTTATTGGGCTTCTTGATCCCGAAGTGCACTAGGCCTTTGACATTCTCAAACCCCACCATGCCCTAATATTTCCTAAGGTTTTAATGAAACTTGCTTGTATTCAACCTTAAATTGGAACCATCCTAGCGAGATTTATAAACCCGAGCATCCCCTCTACTAAATAATCAAATTCCAAGATCCATTCTTGATCTCAATCCCCACTTGACTAAATTTTGCTAATTTAATAAGTTTCAAATTTTCCTTTGGTCATTGTGAGATCTAGTATCTTGAGAGGACATTTTATCCTCAAGTTCCCAATCTTTCATTCAATATCGCCCCCAACCTCTACTATAAAAATTTAATCTAGGATTCAAAACTCTGATGGGACACTCTTCAAGTCAAGACCAAAGTCCACTTCAAGTCTCGATTCCCGAAGAGCACCTTGCTTAAGACCTATAGTTCATCGGGTTTGCAGAAACTAGAAGACACATGTTTCAGAGTCAATTTGAGACTCCAAACCCTAATCGTACCCAAAGAACTAATGTACCAAGATAAATGCAGTTTCCTATCCCACCCTCCTTAAGTTTGTTTGGGGATCCAAGTCCTGATCGGACCTTCTTCAAATAGAAGGCCCATTCAGATTTCAAAAACCCGAACTAACACTCCTTTATAGTAAGCCAATGTCCATCACAGAGCCTGACTCCCACCAAAGTCGAAAGGTCGATCGGGATTGTGAACCTTAAAAAAATCTAAAAAAAAAAGGTCCAAGTCCTAAGTTTTTTCCCTACCTTGACTCCCTCTAGTTAAAGGTAGAGTCCCATCGAGTTTATAAGTCTCAATTGGAATTTTTACTAAAGGGGTCCTAAGTCCAAATTTGATCTTGATTATCGCCAAAGGCTTGAAATTGTCTAGTTAAAAATAGGTCCCTACGAGATTAAGAAACCTGATAGGACATAACTTCAAATTATAATTTAAGTCAACTTATCTTAGTGATTTTCAAGGGTTCTTGCAAACTCAAATTTATTTTTCTCTCAGGTGTCATAAATGTCCGACTCAAGTGGGGAATCTAGTCCTGAGGGTACATAAAGGGAACCTAAAGCTAAGAAAACCAAAGTAGATAAACTTCCTCTCACCATGAAATATAAATTCCAAGGGGTCCCTATTGTCTCCAAGTTTACATCACAAGTTATCAAAATCATTGACACAGACTTGGGGCACATAGATATGAATACCTTTTGTAGACACAGAAAAAATAAAAATTGATCCTACACATCTGATCCCGATCTTACTAACATCAATTCATCCTCAATCATCTCTTTCTAATCATCACATTTTCTTTCTTAATTAAATAAATCAAATTTATCTGATTAAGTCATTCTCTCTCGTTAATTAAATTAATCAATCTCGTTTAATTAACCATATGTCTCTATTTAGTTAAATAATTCATTTTATTTAATTAAATCTCTAAAGTCATCTCTCTGAATTAAATAAATTAATCTTTATTTGATTTAATCTAACACCACCTTCTTTAATTAAATAAATCAATCTTTATTTGATTATATCTAAATCATTATTCCTCTCAACTTTGATTTAAATAAATCCTAAAATCTAAGTCAAAATTGTCAAATCATCTAATTTCTACTTAAATTGATCAAATCATGATTAATCCTTATCCTAATCACTCCAATTCTCTAGATTTTGCAACTTGCACAATAAATCAATTTATTTGATTTATTAATCCATCAATTTCCATTCAAAAGAGCATCTTTTGTGGAATATTCTTCCAATTTAGAAATCCCTCCAAAAGGGATGAGTACTTCCAACAAGGAATTAAAGGTCTCTTACATGTCCTTTGCCTTGAGTCAAGTGACATTTACTCCATTCTTCTCTCCCTCCAACTTGTCATTTCATCAAATTTGAATTTGAATCTAATAAAATTTATGTGCACATTCATCAAAATGTGCTCAAGCTTCACCCATTCACATCTTGACAAGTGGCACTTGGCTATTGGATGTTGAATGATCCCACATTGCTCCATTTTTCTCATTCCTCCATCTTGTCCCTCTATAAATAGAAGACTATTCTTATCATTTGATCATCCACAACTTAGAGAAAAGTTACTATCTTCACATTTAGAGAAATTTCATCCATTTCCATAAGCATTTTCCATTATCATAATTAGGTTATTGCAGATTTTACCAAGGAATCACATTGTTCTTCCTCACCAAGTGGATCAATCTTCATCAAAATCATCAAATCACACAAAGGAGTTGGGAAAGGGCCATTTTCTACACACAAATTGGCACCAACTCCCCCATGGGATTGAGAGTTTGCATGTTTAAATAGGATTTCATTTCTTTTCATGTTTTGTTCTTCATTTTTTTCTATTTTGAGTATTGTAGATGAATTCCATGGGGTATCTTAGTTCTAACTTGCATTTGGATCTAATAGCGTGTTTGTTTGCTATGTTTGTGCAGGTCTAGGATTGGGTTTCATATTTTGGCGCTCTAAGGAGGGCATATCTGGAGAAATTCATCATGTTTTCCAAAAATCTATGGTTTTTTTACTTTTTTTGTGCCTACAGGAAACTCTGCCGCTATTAGTCAAGCAGTGCCAAACTGCACCGCTATTAGTCTAGTGGTGCTATATTGCGCCGCTCCAAACTCCAAACTATGTCGTTGGAGTCTTCCCGCCCAAAAAATTCAAATTTCAAAGTGCATCACTGGTTTTCCAAATTCCAAACAGCATTGCTTGCCAAAGAGCACCACAATCGCAGTCACTGTTTATGTGCAGAGTGTCACTCTCAGTCATCAGTGGCACTATATTGCGTCGCTGACCTTCTCAAACTACGTTGCATATGCGGATTGTGCCACTGGAGTTTGGTAAAAGGCGAATTTTAGTTTATTTTCAACATGTGCTTTTTTTACTTTGGTTGTTTTTGACTTCTAACTGGTTTTTTGGCCTCTATTTTTATAGTATTAACTAGCTTTTTGTGATGTAGGGACTTCTGGAGGTCATAACTTTTGACTCGGATGTCCGTTTGGGCTGAAATTTTACAAGAAATTTTGTTATGAGGTAGCATATGTATTCCTAGTGATCTTGAGTTGGTTGGTGGCCATTTTGGCACTTTTTCGGGTCTTGAAACTTTCATCTTGGCCCTCAAAATGGCAATTTAGTGTTTTTTCCAATTTTTTTTTAAGTTGTTTTTGTTAATAACTCAAAACTCATGTTTTGAATTTAGGATATTAGTTGGCAATTCGTCTTATCTTAGTTTTAGGAATTTTTTGCGAAAAAATACGACTCTCAAACTTATGCATGCGAAATTACCAAAAATGGCAAAATCTGACAATTATCAAAATCTACCAAAAAAAGAAATGAAGACCAAGAGTTCTTTATAACATTGTTATCTCATTGTATGAATTGTTTTTAAACACTTTGGGGAGAAATTATAATCCCTCTTCTAAGGATTGGCCATCTTTATTGCTTTTTAGGACTCACTAATTCCGTTTGGGCTTAAAAAGAACAAAGCAAAAGGGATTAAAAATAATTTTAGGCAAACTTACTAGATTTCTTTTTGGGACTAACAAATGAACAAACAAATCTCACACTTCATTTTGGTTGCTTGAAAATAATTCATGTGATTGCTTTCTGGAATCTAAAATGAACAAGTGCATTTGGTTTTTTGTAATCTTTTTCACAAAATAATATCATTTAAAAGGCGTATGCACTTCTCTCGCGCTTTATAGCAATCTTGAGAATCAAAAATATTTTGGTGATATTAAGTTTTGTAAAATATTGCCTCCACATTCAATTTGGGAATTTTAAAATTGAACAAAATCTTGTGAGTGTGGGTGGAGCATATCGAGAGTGTTCTCTCTTTGTTTTTCAACAAAGATCGATCGAACTATAGATATGCTTGCTCGCTTTTTTTTTTCCATAGAGGGTGTGCCTGGTGGGAAAAAGTAATCACCCTAGGGAACGACCCAGCCGGTAACACGCTAAATCCAGGCGACTTCCAACCGGTATATAAGTGTGGGTACTCGAGGAAAGTTCAAGTATCACGAGGATCATTCTGACAAGAAGGGCAGCAATGGTCTCTTGTCGCATGGATGGTCCCCCACGAACGAAATGCCCACATTAAAACCCCTTGTTTAGAAAGGCCAAAATCCTTAACTATTTGTTAGTGCAAGAATGGTCATTCTGAAGCCATCCCACATTCTTATGGTTTTTAGTAGAGATGAAAAGTATGTCATGGGAGTTTCATGGGTAATGATGCTTGGTTGACCCAAGAAGCGAGTGTACTATAAGGGGGGTTCTATGTGGTCAAGCATCTAATCATCCGCTAAGAGTAAGCGTAGCTAGAATTATCCAACTAGTAACTCAACAAATATTGCCTCATTTCATCCATAGGGTTGTGCATCATTTTGGCATCAAAATGCTTTGCTTGGATCCAAAACATTTGAACACAAACATTCAACAAATCCTCAAAATTTCAAACCCTTTAGGAGGAGAAAATACCTTTGAAAAAAATTTAGTGTTATTGCTTGCCCTAGGGATTTCATCCTTACATTTTTCTAAGTATTTGGGTTTAATCATAATTTTCTTTACTAAAGTCAACATTAGGGAACTATTGTCTTGATTTCCTTGATTTCCACATAATGGAACTTGTGGGATGAGAAGAAATTAAGACATAAACATTCAATTTGAAAACTAAACAAGACATTGGATGTTGTAAAAGCAATTCATTAGTCAAGATAAAATCAATTGAATCCCACACATGTGTTTGGTATCTTTTGATCATATGGTTTTCCATGCAAACATTGGTCTTTTGGTCTAAATTACTCTTAGGGAAAAGCATGTTCTTCACTACCTTGGTCTTGTAAAAAATTCCTTCACAGGTTCATTTAGGATCAAAATCAATCATTTCATCCATTCAAAACATTTTTCATCCCATTTCACAAACTTTTGAACCATTGGAAAAATCATTCATATTAGACTTTTGGAAAATCCTTTAAAACAAATCAAAAATCACCTTGTTTGACTAAGTGTGTGTGGATGAATCCTTCCTCATACACCTAGTTAAATTATCATCCTTGTGGATAAGTTTATTCTAAGATAACATCCAACATCTTGGGGTTTATAAGTCCATTATACAAATCAAACCCAATCCAAATCAAAATCCAAAATCTTGAAGTCTAGTATTCCTCCAAAGTTCCTAAAAGTTCAAACACCCATATCATTCACCCCTTTCATCCTTCATCTCATCATTGGTCCTAAATCCCTTAGAGGTTCACTTTTGCAACAAGGTCAAAACACAAGAATAACATGGAATATAAATTTGATTCATACATCATGAGTAATCCAAGTCAAACAAAATATCAAAGCCAATACTCACATTTGGACAAACCATACATGGCATCATCATCTCCTTCAAACCTCAATGATACAAATGTGAGTTTCCCCAATCTGAATTTTGGACCACCTTTCCCTATGGTAGATTTAAATCAAAGTAAAAACCTACAAGTCTATCAACCAAACAATCAGTGTATGAGTCTTCTTCCAAACAACATTATCCCACCAAATCCATACATGCCAAATGTGACTACAAGCTTACCAAATATGAACATATCAAATACACAATTGGTGAAATTTGGGATAGATATGTTTTCAAATCACACCAATGGTGTTCAAATTCCAAACAATATATTAACAATTCCGTGTATTGATCCAATTCAAGGTAGTACCATGCAAAATCAAGGTTTCCTAAATCAAAGCAATATGATTCCCAACATCAAAAATGTTCAATGTCAACCTATTATGCCAAATATAAATATCACAACAAATTAAAACATTATCCAACATCAATTTTTCCATCATCCCATGAAAACACCACAAGTATACATTTTGAATATGCTTGCTCAACAACCAAATCAACTATATCAAGGGTGTCAAGATCAAATTTTGTGAGATCAAATTGCTACACTTACCAAGATAGTTGATTTGTTGTGCCAAGAGACATCTCCACCCCAAAATCAATACATTATTCCATTGGTTGAACCATGTCATCAAAGCATTGGGTTGTGTCCCCAACCACATCAAGAAAAATATCTCCAAAGTCAAGAAGTTGGATATTAAGATCAACATCAAAAACAAACCCAACCTCGACATCTCCAAAATCAATTGCCACAAGGTCAATTTAAAGTATAAATCTCATAAGGTAACAAATTAAAATACACACCACTTGGGGAACCAATCGAATCGGTCATGCAATGGTTGATACAAGAAAATCTCATTAAGATCCCCATTTATGAGAATTATCAAGAGCCCCAAGTTAAACCACCAAAGTATAATGAGAAGCACCGTTGTGATTTTCACAAAATAAAGGGACACACAACATCAAATTGTATTTGACTCAAAAATGTCATCCAAGACCTTATCAATGAAAAGATAATAACTATTGGGGACAACGATGAAGATTCAATCACTAGCAATATCATTGGTAATCCCTTGAATACAGTTGTTGAAAACAATGATCAAGATCTATCCATCAATGAGCACCTTGAAGATGTTTCCACCTCATCCGAAAATCAAATCAACATACACCAAGAGTCCTTTTTTAGTCATGATCAAAACCCCTCAACAATATTCAATATTGATCTATTTCAAGACTTGTTAACATTATTTGATCCTATTGACATAATCTACGATCCATCCGCCAATGATCATGTTGAAAATGTCTCTACATCACCTAATGAGTTAGAGGACATATCTCAAGAATTTATTCCAAAGCATGATCAACATCTTCCACCAAGGTCTAGCAATGGTCCTTCCCAAGACATATTGACATCCTTTGACGTCATGGTTACAAATATTGAGGTAATCCTCAACTCAACACTAGATCCAAGTCCACTCAAAGATCAAAAGGATATTGAGCCACTTCCCATGTCTAATGACGATGTCCAAGAACCCTTTGTAAGCAATCCATCCTTTGAAATTGACCCATGTCAAGAACTTGATCCAAAGTATGTGAAAATAAATTCCAACATTAACCAAGATCAAGAATTTGTATCTCCAAGGTACTTCAATGATCCAATGGACACTCTCCTATCTATACAAGATGACACAAATGATGATCATATCCATATAGCACATACCCCTCCGTCTACCCATGAGATGATTTCTTTGGATGAACATGTAGATGATATTTATTTGAAACAAGAGTCTCATACTCTTGACATCATTACCAATGAACAAGAGTCTCCTACTCTTAACATTTGTACACATGATCAAGATATAAAAAAATATAGAGACATATCAAACATGGGTCATGAAGAAGGCTCCTACAAAAGTGATGAATTAGAAACATCCTGTGAAATGAATCACGAGGATAACTTTTATGTGGATGGTGGATCATCAACACCTCTTGAAGAAGCATTAAAGTCAGATATTTCACAAGATCAAGCCAAAGATATCAATTAGGAAGTCATCCCACTTATGGAAGGTCATATCACTTATAAACTTGGATCACTGACCTTTTTAAGGGAAAATTATCTTATCAATGAAGAAGATATCACCTTTGAAGATCCACAACTTAGAGCAAAGTTACTATCTTCACATTTAGAACAATTTCATCCATTTCCATAAGCATTTTCCATTATCATAGCTAGGTTATTGCAGATTTTATCAAGGAATCACATTGTTCTTCCTCACCAAGTGGATCAATCTTCATCAAAATAATCAAATTACACAAAGGAGTTGGGAAAGGGCCATTTCCTACACACAAATTGGCACCAACTCCCCCATGGGATTGATATTTTGCATGTTTAAATAGGATTTCATTTCTTTTCATGTTTTGTTCTTCATTTTTTTTCTATTTTGAGCATTGTAGATGAATTTCATGGGGAATCTTAGTTCTAACTTGCATTTGGGTCTAATAGTTTGTTTGTTTGCTATGTTTGTGCAGGTCTAGGATTAGGGTTCACATTTTGGTGCTAGAAGGATTGTTGCCCCATTCCTTTCTCTCTAAACCCTTTTGATTAGGCATCATCGAGAGATACTTGGAATGAGTGTGAAATAAGATAAGTCAAAAAGACTAGATAAAGTAAACAAACAAGCTAATGTTCTTCATACCACTAGCCAAGACTAAACTATGGTGATGCCTGATGTCGATGTCTATTGTAGGAAGGATGCATCCTAGGACATGTTGTGATCATGTGATGATGAGATTGACTGGATGATAAGCTATTGATACTTTGAGTTGATTAACTTGCTGACTTACTAACCTAGGCTTGACACTTTGACGATTGAGCTTTCACTTTTGAACCTGCTAGACTTGCTTCTGATTGCTTTTCCAAAGGATGAAAATGACGATTGATTTATTATGAGTGATGATTATTTCGGGTGAAAGCAAGATGAGACAGATGCACCATTTTAGGTTTTTACAAATATTTGGATGTTTTTGGAATTTTGAAATGTTTTGAGGCTATTTTTGGGTTTTTTTGAGATTTTACAATTTTTTTGGATTTTTGAGATTTTGACCAAGAGACTAACTTAAAGACCTATCCTATGGGTCTTGGGATCTGATCAACAAATTATCCTTGCCTACGTTATACATGCAGACACCACGTAGTTCGACTAACACAAACTTGATTATTGATGAGATAGATGGGCAAATGGATTGCCATTTTATTGCAACAGACACATAAAGGATTGACATAAAATGTCTCTGGGGATGATCAAAGATCAACCTTGCCTACTTTCAAGCTTAGAGATGACATAGTTCGGATACCATGTTTTTGAATTTTTCTGACATATCAAAGATATCACCAAAATATAGAAAAATTTGGAGACATATCAGAATTAGATCATGAAGAAGGATTCTACAAAAGTTCTAAATCAGAAACATCATGTGAAATCATATCAAGAATGAATCATGAGGAAGCATTTTACGTGGACAGTGAATCATCAACATCGCTTGAAGAAGAATTAAAATCTGATATTTCACAAGATCAAGCCAAAAATATCAACCATGGAGTTATCCCACATATGGAGGATCCAATCACTTATAAACTTGGATCACTTACCTTTTTTAGGGAAAGCTATTTTATCAATGAAGAATTTATCACCTTTGAAGATCCATGACATAGTAGAGAAGGATTAGCATCTTGTTTCCAAGGTAAATCATATCCTATTGTAAGTAAAAAATTTCACCAAATGAATTATCAAGGCAAAGGATTAGGCCTACATGAACAGGGTATCCTAGAACCAGTACAAATTATTTGCAATCCTAAGCATCAAGGTCTTGGTTATTGAATAATTAAGAGATCTAAACATATCAGTGATACCTCTATAATATTGGAGGCAATTTTATCTAGTGCAAGCATCAACATAGGGAGCATGAAGAATCCTTATGATGAAATTGATGCCAATACTATAACCCGCCATGTCACAAATCTTCATCCACCCATCACCCCATCTACGAAGTGGGATGAACATCAAAATAAATATTTGAATGAAAGCACGAAGAACATCATCAAAGAAAAACAAGCTGAGAAGCATAATGCATAAATCTATTACACATGGATACCAAATAATACAAAGAAAAATTATCCTTATTAAACTCCATTAGTCAAAGAAACTATGGGGAAAAATCAAAAAGGGAAAAGTATCCATCAAAGATGTCCACAAAGGAACAAGCAAGCTTCCCAAGTGACATACAAAGTATATCAAGTAGTTGGTCCTAATTCCATGCACACTTTTGTATTCACCCACGATTACTCATCTTCCCAAGTTTGGAGAATCAAAGGTTCCAAACTATCAACCAATCTGTCTTCTTTTCATAAACACACTCCATCCATGCCTCCACACATGATATCTAATTCTCACATTGACCATGTATTCGTAGCAACCCTTCATCATAAGGATTGAGAAGGCACTCTATTGTGATGTGCACACAAAGATAAAGTTAACCTTGGTATTAGCATAGCAGATCACGAATCTCAAAAGTTGCATTCAAGTGCACGGATCTTGGAAAAAAAAAATTTCAAGAAAGATATCGATGGAACATTATGATAGAAGCATATACATCGACACCACTAGGTTGTTCAACATGAGCTTAAAATATTTCAGCAAAAAATCCAAAAAAATTAGAAAAAGGATTGAAAATAGTAAAGCAAAAAATCGTCCTTCAATGAAAACCACTACAATGGCGCTTTGGGAAAGTACCATGATGAAAACCTAGAAAATAGGAATCATGTGTATAATTGAGCATCTGCATGCACCACTTCAGGTGAAATCATATTATCCCATCCATAATAAATTCGTTCATCCATGAACCATTTATCCAATCCATTTTCATCCATCTGCAAAGTTTGGTGTACACTTTACACTTGCTTGTGGTAAACATCGTGGCACAGGTCATTTTCATTGATCCTATCCTACCCAATGTTATCTGAGCTTTGAAGAACTATCCAAATGAGCATCCTATGTTTGAACAACTTATCTTGTCACAAGATAATATTTGGCATCCTTTACATGCTTATCATATCCATCCACCCATACCTCTATCCAAGCATCCATCCATGGCATTCCATACATTGCTAGGCACTTGGGGCAGATATTTACATCTTTCTTCGGGAATAAATATTGATCTATATCCGAGTCCAACTTATGTGGTGACCTGAAAATTGGCAAGCATAAAATCAAATTGATCAAAACATTTTTGAGCCAAATCCAAATCACTAGCCCATGGCATATTTTGACAAGAAGATGTTCCTTATCAAGATTTAATTTTCATCGAACATCGATCCAAAAAATCAATATCAATAGAATCTAATTTAAACTTCAATGTCACATCAAATCATCAAAACACTTTTATTCCAAATCAAGCTTCAAAATCTTGATCAATCAAATCCAACCAATCTGTCATCATCTCAGGATATCCTTCCCATTCCTCATGTTGCTTAACACTATCCTTGCATTGTTGTGTATCCTCAACAATGTTATCATCATCAATCCATCAATCCAACTGATCAATCCTTGCTTGGTTTTCAACAAAATCCCAGAACAGATCACTGATATCATCACATATCCATATCCAAATTGTCAAAATCATGCAAAAATCCAAAACATCCAAATCATATACCAAAATCCAAAAATAGGTCAAAATAGTCAGAAAAATTCAAAAACATGGCAACCGAACTACATTGTCTTTGAGCTTGAACATAGGAAAGGTTGATCTTTGATCATCCCCCGAGAAATTTTAGGTCAGTCATTTAGGCGTCTGTCGCAATAAAATGGCAATCCATTTGCCCATCTATCTCATCAATAATCAAGTATGTGTTAGTCAAACTACGTGGTCTTTGCGTTTATAACATAGGCAAGGCTAATATATTGATTAGCTCCCGAGACCCCTAGGATAGGTCTTTAAGTCAGTCTCTTGGTCAAAATCTCAAAAATCCAAAAACATTGTAAAATCTCAAAATCCCAAAAATAGCCTCAAAACATTTCAAAACATCAAAAACATTCAAATATTTGAAAAAACCCAAAATGGTGCATTTGTCTCATCTCGCTTTCACCCACAATAATATCATCCATAATAAATCACAGTTGCCTTCATCCTTTGGTAAAGCAATTGGAAGCAAGTCTAGCAGGTTCTAAAGTGAAAGCTCAATCATCAAATTCTCAAGTCTAGGTCAGGAGGTCAACAATTTAATCAACTCAAAGTATCAATAGCTTATCATCTAGTCAAATCTCATCATCACCTGATCACAACATGTCCTAGGATGCATCCTTCTATGATGGACATCAACATCAGGCAACACTGTAGTTTAGTCTTGGCTAGCGGTATGAAGAACATTATCTTGTTTGTTTACTTCATCTGGTCTTTTTGACTTATCTTATTTCACACTCATTCCAAGGACTTCTTGATGATGCCTAATCAAAATGGTTTAGATAGAAAGAAATGGGGCAACGATCATTATATTTTTATTTTTTGTGCTTGTTGGATATTCTTGTAATATAACTTCATCATGCATGCTTTGTTTGGTTTGTAGGGAGGGTGTTTTAGGTATCTTGTTGACCACATAAGAAGGCTTGTTTTTTTATATTTTGTTCTGAGATGTTTAGAATATTTGACCTACATTTTGAATGAGCTTTTGAATTCTAGGTGATAACAAGAATACTCCTATCTGATTGTCGATTCAAAGTCCATCACACTAGGTACAGCGCCATCCTGGTTCATTGTACCTTGATGCATCATGCCTATGTGTGTGATCAAACATAAGGTAAATGGCCCTTTTAAAATCCCAATTCCTAATAAGAAATACATCATAATCATCATCTTCTATCACTATCTCTAATAAAATCTTAAATTCTTCATGGAATTGTTGGATCCTCTTGTCATAATTCTTTTATTCTTATTCTTCTATCTTTAAGTTAACATTTCTATCCAAAATCTGTGTGTTGTATCAAAATATACATGAGGCTACCCATGGTTGATGATTGCCTATACATCATCAAAATTGTCTACATCAAATATATGATCTTTCTAAAGAATTATCTTTCATCCTCTGATCAATAGAACCACTCCTCTCGCATTTTATCATGATCTCGATCGAAAAATTGAACATTTCCGCTCAATCTCTCAAGCGGGCACTATACTAGTGCAATTCTCTCACTGGGGTAATAGTGGAGCATCTGAAAAATTGAATTTTGATCATGGCAGTTTACTCTTTGAACCAACACAATAGGTGCATTGCTTCAAAAAGGGGAAAAATGTAGACACAAAAAAATACAAATTGATCCTACACATTCGATCTTGATCTTACTAACATCAGTTCATCCTGAGTCATCACATTTCCTTTCTTAATTAAATAAATCAAATTTATCTTATTAAGTCATTCTCTCCTATTAATTAAATTAATCAATCTGGTTTAATTAACCCTATGTCTCTTTTTAATTAAATAATTCATTTTATTTAATCAAATCTCTAAAGTCATCTCTTTGAATTAAATAGATTAATCTTTATTTGATTTAATCTAACACCACCTTCTTTAATTAAATAAATCAATCTTTATTTAATTATATCTAAATCATTATTCCTTTCAACTTTGATTTAAATAAATACTAAAATCTAAGTCAAAATTGTCAAATCATCTAATTTCTACTTAAATTGATCAAATCATGATTAATCATAATCCTAATCACTCCAATTCTATAGATTTTGCAACTTGCACAATAAATCAATTTATTTGATTTATTAATTCATCAATTTCCATTCAAAAGGGCATCTTTTGTGGAATATTCTTCCAATTCAAAAATCCCTCCAAAAGGGATGAGTACTTCCAACAAGGCATTAAAGGCCTCTTACATGTCCTTTGCCTTGAGCCAAGTGACATTTACTCCATTCCTCTATCCCTCCAACTTGTCATTTCATCAAATTCAAATTTGAATCCAATAGGATTTATGTGCACATTCATCAAAATGTGCTCAAGCTTCCTCTATTCACATCTTGACAAGTGGCACTTGGCCATTAGATGTTGAATGATCCCACATTGCTCCATTTTGCTCACTCCTCCATCTTGTCCCTCTATAAATAGAAAGCTATTCTTATCATTTGATCATCCACAACTTAGAGTGAAGTTACTATCTTCACATTTAGAGAAATTTCATCCATTTCCATAAGCATTTTCCATTATCATAATTAGGTTATTGTAGATTTTACCAAGGAATCACATTGTTCTTCCTCACCAAGTGGATCAATCTTCATCAAAATTATCAAATCACACAAAGGAGTTGGGAAAGGGCCATTTTCTACACACAAATTGGCACCAACTCCCCCATGGGATTGAGAGTTTGCAAGTTTAAATAGGATTTCATTGCTTTCCATATTTTTTTCTTCATTTTTTTCTATTTTGAGCATTGTAGATGAATTTCATGGGGAATCTTAGTTCTAATTTGCATTTGGATCTAATAGTATCTTTGTTTTCTATGTTTGTGTGGTCTAGGATTCGGGTTCACACCTTTAAGGAAGAAACTTTGGTTGTTGATGTTACTCCAAGAGCACAAAAGATAGATGGCTCAGGGCTAGCATATGTTGCATCTTTCCCAGTCATAGTACAATACCTTGAATTTATCTTAGTAGCAACAATAGCCTACAACCCTATACAAAGGAAGTGCTATGACCCTTGGGGCACAAAGATTATTGATCTTTTTCTATCAATGATCATAATGGTATTTGATTTGCCTCTATATCTTGATTTGAAAGCAATAACAAAAGCTAAATAAATTAAAGAGTATGAGAAGGATGCCAATGGACACTTCAAGTATCTTAATAAGAAGTGGTTGAAGATAGAAAGGAAGTCAATTACAAAACTTCCTACAAAGTTCAAGAGTTCTAATTTCTAGTCAGAAGTAGGAGACATCATCACTCTATTGTCAAGAGCCTTTGGGAAAGAGGAATCCAGTACTTATGAAGACTAGATGTTCTATTTTATTAACATCATTCTAAAAGGAGAAGTATTCTTAGACTGGGGGAAAATTGTCTTGGTCACTATCCATGCTCAGATTACTATAGTGAGGGACACTAAATAGTTTTTCATGTCCTCTTTTGTGATCTATTGTGTTGCAAGAGTTGGAATTTTTCCAAGATTGACTACCACAAGTGCTAGAGGAGAAGGACAATGAGAGAACAAGATGTGGGATTTTTATACCCAATTGGAGTACAAGGCGGCCAAGAGACACTTTAAATAGGTAAATTATGATTTCCTAAACCTAGTTATCAACCAAATCACAGGGGATATAGGCTTCATAATAACAAAGGAATCCATGGCTTTAGTCGGGGAATGGGGAAAATGGTTTATCCAGTTTCCCAAATCCACGTACATCAGTCTTTAGGTACGATAAAGCACCTTTCTTGCTCCCAAGGCATTGCAGTGATAGGCTCATTTTGATTGAATTCTCTCAAAAAATGATGGAGGTTAGTTTGAAATTTTCCAGTAAGCATAAAGTAGGAGGGTTGAAATACCCTATTCAACTTTTATTTTATTCATGCCCATCTATCATAGATGCCAGGATAGCAACTAAAGAGTTGCAAGCCATCAATATGAAGCAATGCATTGCAAGGTATAAATTTAATCCCAAAGGAAAAATGAAGGGCCTCTATGCATCACTCTTTCCACACCATGAACCAAACATTGAAAACTTCTAGGCAGATCTTCAAGATGATTTTGAGGTACAAAAATGGAGCTATGATAGATAAACAATCCCTCAAATGAGAGAGTTCAAAATAAAGGATGATATCTCATAAGGATTGTCTAATGATGGTTAGACATTAGACCCCATGTATGATATACAAGGAATTGGTACCAAGGCATTGGATCCAATTAATTGGATGGAGAAGGAGGATTACTCAATTGATGATGTTTCAACAATAGTTGTGGATAAGAATATCTCATGAGTGGAGCTTTGGATTAAAAATTATCAAGGGTAAGGTGTGTTTTCAAAGAAGAGAAATGATTCATAAACATAAAAATATTCCTCCTCAAGCTAAAGAGAAATAAGAGGTTAAAGAAGAAGACACTGTTAGAACTGAAATATTCCACAAGAATTCATAGGATTTTCCTATTTATTTTCCATGAAAATCCATCAAATCCCTAAGATATTTTAGTTACTCACGCCTTACATTTTCATTATCTTTCCCATAAAAGTCATTAACCACCTTCTACACTTTCCCCCATTTTATTTTCTTATATTTCATTACCTTCTCATGGAAAATTTAGCTTTACCTCCATTTAAAAGGGCCAAAAATAATTTATAACCCTTACCGCCCCTTTAATTCTTACTATATAAGTCTTTACTGCTTTACCACGGCCTCCCACAATGGGCTTGCGGTATGGCAGTGGCGGCTAAGGAGAAGGCAACAAGTGTTTACCACGCCACCGCGTGCAGTTAAACCATAGACCGTGGTGGCCGCAGTAGCAGTCAATAGACAGTGAAGGAAGTCTACCGTGGTACTGCTAGCAGACAAGCCAGTGACCGTGGTAGCACGGTAAAAGGTTAGCAGATGGTCAGTGGCGAGCAAGCAAAGACAATTGACAAGTAGCGGATAGTGAGTGGCTACCGCTATACCGTAGCTGTTAAAACTGAGACCACGATGACTGTGGTAAATGGTCATCGAAGGCAAGTAGTTAGCAGTTAGCGGTTACCTCTATACCACACATAGTTAGTACAAAGACTGCGGTAGAGCGGTAGGCAAGGAGGGAAGCGGCTAATGGTTACCGCCATACCGCGAGAGAAAATTCAAAGCCCACGGTAGTGTGGTAAGCGACGATGGAGACTATGATGGTTAGTGTGGGGCCGAGCACTGCCATACCGTGGTAGAAAATTCAAATCCCACGGTAGAGCGGTAAATACAAAGGAAAGCTCGCAGTAAAATTTAAAGTAAAATAAAGGCAGGAAAAGGTATAAAGTGAGAAAATTAAAAGCTCGACTATAGTTTAAGATGATTTATTTGCCGATAAGGTAGTGAATTAAATGTTTTATTTTAATTGTGAAGAATGTGAATGACCATAATTAGAAAATTGAAGGGTCACGACCCTTGACATGAAATGTATAAGTATTTGTAAAAATCTGAAGGACAAGGAGATTTTTTAGAGAGAGAAAAATTATTGTAAGTATTTTTAGAATGATATTCAAGGACATTATGATGCATGTATAAATTTTGAAGGATCAAATGAATGGAATTTAATGTTGTGGCACTATTCTGGTATCAATTATTTGTTGAAGTTAATTGAAATATTATCAAGTTGTCTCCAAGGTTGATATTTCTTTTTTATTTAAATTGACATATCAAGTATATTCTCAATTTATCAGTACACATTTGTTGTATTTGTGTGATGTGATTGGTTGGTTCTTTCAAGCAAAGATTAATTCCTTCAAGTCATTCATAGTAATCTGGAAATTATCATTTGGATCATTAAGAAGAGTTTGATAATTACATCCCTGCATGTTTATACAAGTTATAGAATAAATATCATATGCCAAATAATTAGAATTCCTACCAAATAGAAACCATTCATTTAAAAGCTTTCATTTGACTCTGTTTTACCCAGCAACGTACTGGTCTTCCCTATTTAGATTACATTAGTTCTACCCATTTCATTTGACATCTCTTAATTAAACATATTAATTCATACCTTACACAATTCATACCAAATTAGGATCATATTCTTTCCACTATCAAATTGCCATTTGTGGATAGTTAGGTCAAGTAGGAAACATAATTCAAAATCTGTGTCACTCATATAGGTGCACCCGCCTAGGTCTAGTAGAGCCTTAAGAGTAGAGGGTTCAACCATACAGGTTGGCCTTGTTAGTTGACCAAAAACGTAGTGAGAGTGTGGCAACCTCTCATGGTTCATTCAACCAGCGTTTGGCGACTCTATTGGGGAAAAAACTAGAGAATTGTCTGGTAGTAGACAACCTTTC